>JACXGK010001468.1:17515-69313 GCA_016801125.1 Novumbra hubbsi | reverse complement strand
GCATTTAAAGAATAAGTGTTGACAAGAACAACACTCTCGGTGTGGTTTCTTGAATGCATTTAAAGAATAAGTGTTGACAAGAACAACACTCTCGGTGTGGTTTCTTGAATGCATTTAAAGAATAAGTGTTGACAAGAACAACACTCTCGGTGTGGTTTCTTGAATGCATTTAAAGAATAAGTGTTGACAAGAACAACACAAAGGAGCAGAGTGAAATGTAAATATAGTTCAGGATAATATTAACACTTTTTCGGTTCAAACTGATAAAAATAACTATATTCTTGTAGAACTTTTTTAATTTTTTTAATAATAAATCTCCAATCACGAACTTGCCAGCAAGAACAGTTGCACTTTTCCTATCCAGTTCCCTACATTCATTGTGGCTTGCAGTGTCTTTACGTGAGCAGACGGACTAGATCCGAGAATTCAGACTATACATAAACAGTGTTGGCGAGGAGTCCTAATTAGTCCAGGTTATTGAGCGGTCTCGGGTCGTGTGCGCCTCCCACCCTACTTTACCACCCGCACTGAGGTCACGCTGCTGCGCCTCCCTATATACATGCTCTCTCTCCCTCCTGCTGTCTAGATAACCTCCTTCCTGACCTCTCTCCTTTTTTTCCTTCCCTCTGTTATCTGGGGCTGTGGGACCAGGCATGTCCTCTAACTTTCTTCCACAGCTCGGTCATCACTCCTATATGCCTGTCTCAGTGGGTCACGCACACACACACACACACACGCACACACACAAACACACTACTTTACTGTTATTGAGCTAATGAGCACTGCCTCCGACACCTTGAACTAATCCTAGAGTAATGTTTTCCCTCTCGCTAACCGTTTCTTTTTTGTCTTTCCTAAGCGTCTGGAGCAGATCATGAAGAGAACACGCAAGACAGACGCTGGGGAAAAGGTACGTTTGGTATAACAAACGCGCCACCAAAGGTTGTTGTAGCCGCATTGAAAAGACACGTAACAAGTGGTCTTCTGTTGTTCTACAGAAAGAGGTTAAGACCCCGCCCCCAGATCACGTCAATGGTAACGAGATGGAAAGCAAAGAAGGTGAGAAGCCGCGTGCATTTGGTCTGTCGTTGTTTGGGACGAGTCTCGTATTCAGCAGAACTCTGGTTTTACTCGGCTTGATGTTTGGACTGGCCAAGTACAAAGTGGATGCTCAGGTGTAGATACTGACTAGTTTAGGGTTGAGCTTTACTGATTGGGCGGCTACGGCACTGTCAGTGTTTGACGTTACTGCACTCTCCTTTATGCTTATCCCTCAAAGCAGGATTCAACCAACTGTCTTCTGTTTTCTTCTGTTTGGGTCCCATGTATGAGTGAAGAATAGTAACTCACTAGGTGGGGACATGTATGTACAACATATAACAAGACGTGTTGTGTATATATACTGTAGGCATGGCTTAAAGCTTGCATCTTGTTATGAACATAAGGTTGTATATATACTGTAGGCACGGCTTAAAGCTTACATCTTGTTATGGACATAAAGTTGTTTATATACTGTAGGCACGGCTTAAAGCTTGCATCTTGTTATGGACATAAGGTTGTATATATACTTTAGGCACGGCTTAAAGCTTACATCTTGCTATGGACATAAAGTTGTATATATTGTGGGCACGGCTTAAAGCTTACATCTTGTTATGGACATAAAGTTATATATATATTCTGTAGGCATGGCTTAAAGCTTACATCTTGTAATGGACATAAACAGATCAGAGGATCTGTGGGTTGTGGGAACCTTTCCTGTCCTCCCTCCATTCAAAACAAAAATGGCTCCTGATCTTCAGCCTGTTGTTCTGTTTTTTCATCCCATCTGAACAGTCTTACTCACAATACAAATAGCATTTCAAACAAAAAGGTTCATATTAGATTATTTCTTTTGATTTAGGACAATAGAATCCATGTGCGTGCTTATTGTTTCTGAACCAAGACTAGACTAGAGTTTTCCACATATTTCCCATCAGTCCTATTTTTTGTACTTCAAGTGTTGTTGACGTGTTGGGGACGTCCTGTGCAGCCAGGTGTGCAGACGTGACGAAGACACTCTACTGTTGCTGCCCCTTAAAACCTGACTCCATTTGACCGGGGTATAAGACCCCTCCCAGACACACACACACACCTCAAGCCAAATGCACAGGAACTTAAGTAAACACCCACACACACCCCCCACCCGCGTCCACACACGTCCACACACTTCCACACACATCCACTCAAACAGATGTTGAGGATGGGTAGGAGTAAAGGGAATTTCAGAGCATGTGGCTGGGACTTGAGCACTGTGGGTGGAAACCAACACTGATGTGGTTAGGCGTCCAAGTGTGTTGGCCAGCCCCACCTTGAATCTGGTCTGTGGACACACACACAGAAATATACCCACACACAGGCACAGATATACACACACTCACACATAGGAAAAAAAAAACACACACAGACACATATACACACGGACACAGAAATATAGCCCCACACAGACACAGATATACACACAGACACAGAAATATACCCCCACACAGACACAGATATACACACAGACACAGATATACACACAGACAGACACAGAAATATACCCACACACAGACACAGATATAACCACACACAGACACAGATATACACACAGACAGACACACACAGGGGGACCTCTGCCAGAGTCACAGCACCATGTGGTCGGGTATTGAGGGAAATCGCAAACCCTAAGGATGTGCTTATGGTAGCAGTTAGGACTGTCTGGAACAAGCCTGCATTTTAAGTTCTGTCTCTGCTCGCTTCAGGGTGGCCCTGCAAAGGTGTGTGTGTGTGTGTGTGTCTCATTTGATTAAGGGGTGGATTTTCTGTGTTTCCACAGCCTCTGCTGACTACCAGCCAAGCCCAGAAGTCCACAGGAACACAGACCAGGAACCCGGTGTCGGAAGAGACAGGTGAGACTTAATAAAAATGTGCAGTATCTCCTCCGGCCGGAAATGCAACTTCTTGTTTAATAGCAAGTCATGCATCTTTAAGAGCAGGAGCTTTGTGAGCAGGGACCATAAGCCTCAGGACAGTAGAACGTCTGTGTCACTATTTAGTTAGTGAGGGATACTGTGCTGATGGGTTTCAAGACTTCACATTGCTACTGAGGAGAGTGTTATTTCTTCCTGAACAGGCCTCTCAGAGGTACTTCTGCTACTGATCCACATTCAACGTGTGTCACTCTCTCTCCCAATGTAACCATCTCAGCTTCATGGTCCATGCGGTCAATGGTGTCCAGCCTGCCAGACACGAGAATGGCTTGTCCACCAAGGGAAACACGGGCCACATTGAGGAGATCATCCAGCTCGCCAATCATAGCAACAGTACAAACGGGGGGCGGGATACATTGGAGAGGGACATTCCCAACGAGCCAATCCTGGCCTTTGAAAGTGAGGAGCCTTTCCTGAAAAAGGCGGGCCCCATGAAGACTCAGCATGTTGCAGGTATTCTGACCGAGGGAGGGGGAAGGTTGACCCGGACGCAGATTGTCTAGTATTGGATTAAGAATCTCAATTCATTACAATTATTTAAAATCTCCATTGAACATGCTTTTTATTTGTATATACAAACTTTATCACTCTGAAAATGTGACAGTAATATAATGCCCTTTTTGTGTAAGAATTATAGTAATAGTAATTTCGGTGGAAATGTTGAACGCTAACTTCAGAGGCTTATGCCAGGGAATGTATTTCGTAAATGGCAGTTGTGCTGTGATTCAGAAAATCTCCGCACAAATTGGTGGTTATATTTTTGGGACTTTGTGGAGACTCCGTCAGTAGCTTGCAGGACCCTTGCCCAGTTATGTAACCCCCCCCCAAGCCTCCCCTCCCACAGTCAGCATGACCGCCAAACAACCCAACCCCACCCTCCACAAGGCTTAGCCTCCACCTGCCAGCCTGCAGCCAGGACATAAATAATACCCAAAGCAAACAGAGCAGGGTCAGCTTGCTGCAAAGCTGCAGCCGCCCAGACAAAGTTACTGTGGCTTTCACATGGCAGTCTCAGTGTCTCACAAGTGTACTTCAAGTTGGTAGTCTGCCCTGATTTATAACCCAAACTCTTTTCCCATGAGGGCTTGTGACTGGGGAGAATAATGCAGAAAGATTGACTGAACATAATCATGTAATTCCACGGATGTGTAATCGAGGACATGTTTGTTTCTTCAACATAACGGCGGGGCTAATTTGAATGGAGACACTCGCGTGCTAGCGCTGTGGGCTGCTTGGCGGCCTGACAGGTGCCTCTGTCAGTCTGATGCTAAAAGCTAGCATCAATCACTTGGTCTAAATCTAGCATCAATCACTTGGTCTGAAGCTAGCATCAATCACTGTCGTCCGTCACCCTCGTGGTGCCAACTAGGGTCAGGATTCTGCCTGAGGCATCTACTGCATGGTATTTTAATTTCCCTAAAAAAACACGAGTTCACGCTCTGTGAGGAACGCACACAGGACTTTTTTTAAATCGATTGTTGTTGCTAGCTAAATGGATTTCTGCTTTGTCATTAGCAGGGTCATAAAGCAGTTGTCAGGAATTCACACTGAATGCCATTTTGGAGCTTTTGTGCTTTTCCTTCTTGTGAGGTGAACTTTGCTAAAACTGATCCTCATACTGTCTTCTCTGTCTTCTCTCCAGAGGTCCTGTAAGGTTCATTACTGTATGAAGACAACAGCTGTGGGGAACCCCACATTCCCCACGCCCCCCTCATCTGACCCAGCAAAGCCCTTATGAACTCTGCCAAACCAATCACAGACTGCATTAGGACCCCTCCCCCACCACAAAACTTCAGCTTTTTCCGGAAAGTGTGAAACAGATAATGAAGAGAAACTAGAAGCAAAAGCTCCTGTAAAAAGCAACAAAAGACAGAAGCAGAACACAAACGACAGGATATGACATCATCAACAACCCCCGACAGGGAGCATCAGTGTTACCGTTTACCGTCAACTAACATCTTAAGACTTACCAGGATCATTCATCATAGAATTCAGAGAATTATTGACATTATCAAGTACTTGTTATTTTTATGATGACAGGTTGACGGAGAAGTTAGTTGGCTTTTTTGTTTTTTATGTTTAGTTTATTTAAGTTTTAAGGACAGGTTACAGTTTTATGTGAATAATGTAAATGAACAATTGCTTGTTGGACTGAGGGTGAAAGGGGTCTATGGTATAAATGGTTAGGAATGTATGAAAGGGAGCCCAATGTTTAATAAACTTCGGTCTTTCAAGGTTTATCCAGTAACCATTTTGTGTTCAACTCATAATGAAATCTGTAAATGTAACTGTAAATGTTGAGTGAATGGCGCTTCATTTTACAAGTACAATGTCTCAGACATACTGAAAATGACTTTTGACAATGCTTTGACAAGGTTTGAACGTTATATAGCCAATTGCCAAGGAGTGCTGTTTTCACAGGTTTTCTGTTTAAACGGATCTACTCCTCAATTATGACTGATTAGGCTGGACTGAACTGGATCTAATGCATGTTTTATCAAAAACTTTGAATCCAAGATCAGTAAGCCTTAAGCAAAATCAGCGAACCAGTCAGATCAGACATGGTTGAACATGAACATGATCATCCCATGCAACCATTTCTAAAGTGAGTTGGTCTTTTTTCAACATGGAAGAATGATATGCTGCCCACTCCATTTGAATCCCACAGACTCCACTGTTTGAAAATGAAATGGTGGTACGTGTGTGTGTACATGCTATAAATATATTTTGTTCTGTGTTGAAGGGTTAGTGGGAGTATCAGAGTATTAAAGAGAACATTGTTGTCCGGATGCCTGTGCTTTAGTTCTGCTTGAGGTTTATTAGTTCTAGCCAACACTCTAACAAAAACAGCAAAAGGTCCACTAACACGACACCTTTGTCCGAAATCTGTTGTGGGCTGAAAAGTTGTGTTCAATGATTCATGGAAATTCTCTACCTAGAACAGTTAGGAAACGGGTTCCCATTTTAACCTTGACATGGTCATGTTTACCCAGAAGGCCCAAAGTCCAGGGCTAGCTTATTTACACTGTTCACACTGTTGACAGATTGAGCGAGAGCTCCAAAATACAATTCTACCTAGCTAGCAGAAAAACAGATTTTGAAGATGGTTTAAAATACGAGAGGCAGCATAGCAGGGTTAAGGCCCGTTAATTAGGTCTTCCTTGTCCAAGATCCAGTGTGTCTGAGACCCAGCGGTCCGCTACATGTCCAACAGAAGAGAATGTGTGTCCCGGAATGCTCCCCACTGGCCCTTCCTCGTTGTTTGGCCTACATAGCAGCAGGACCCCATTATCCATACATGCCCCCCCACTCCTGCACACTAACCCCCGCCAAGTTGATCTTCGCTTCTATCTTATTTTTATTTAATTTACTTTTTGCCAGCCGATTAGAACGCGCCTCCGGATCGCTTTGAAGGCTGTATTCGTCTCTACCAGCAGAGGGCAGCACTGCAACACTGAGGTGTCAAACTACAGTTTGCGCGTTCCCCAAAGCAAAATCACTTTAAATGGCGTAGCCTACCAGAAACAGTTATGCGTGTGAAATACTGAAAGCAGTTTCGGATTGCAGACATATTTATAAGATCTCATAAAACAGGTAATAGAAATGTTAATGTTGCAGTCAATCTTTAGTCTTTTGCCCTGCAGATTCAGATTCCTTCGGTGCTGCCCAGAAGGAATAAAGGGTACGGGACCCTATTTTTAGGGAGATGTCAACAGACATTGAGTAATGGAAGACGCAGTGGACATTGCCAAGGCGTGAATTCTCTGAGAATGGAGAGTGAATAGCGTGTGTGTGTGTGGTACGTGTCTGCTCATTAAATTTACGAGGCTCTGACAGACATTGAGCAGGACAAAGGTGTCTTTTACTCAAACACTCCTGGGAGAGCGGAGTTGGGTGTCATAGTGGAGCTGCAGAGTTCGCAATGTCACTTTGATCTATCAGTCTATTATCTCCTCGTCGGGGGACCGAGAGCTGGCCCGGCCAGCTTGCTGATAGGTGTACTGGAGGTGTTGCCATGTCATCCCTATTCTTAGATTGGAGGAAAAAGAGCACATATGAGTTTTCTTTAGCTAGGCTAATGGTAATACAGAGCTTAATCAGACTCCTCCGTGACTTTGTCACTCTTATTTTCTGCATATTGCAAGAAACGTATTGGTTGGTATCTACTGTTCTAACATTACCTATCCAACTACTGTAAAACTCCTGATGCGCTGGCAGGCATGTCCACTGTTGCCCGTTTCTGTTGTGGTCCAACCCAGTTCCGCTGTGGTTCTGGTCGTGATCCCGTGTACTTTTGATCCATGAATTCTTGCCAGATCTATGGAAGCCCAGCTGCCGTCTTGTGAAGGGTTTAAGAGAGTTTAGATCATGGAGTTTAGACAGGAAAGCGCAACCAACCAACCAACCGCCAGTCAGTCAAACTGTACATGTTTCAACCATCCAGATACCCTAGAGAACCATAGTTAAGTGTTCACACAAACATACCTATTTAGACAACAGCAGTTGTTGTGAGAAACATGTTTATTTAAATGACATTTATATAAGATGTAAAGATAATCTTTTATTCACGCGTTCACCAGACCACTGACATGGAAGATGTAAACTCACTGACAATGCTGTTTACCTGGTAACCAACATGCGCTGTCTGTCAAACTGCTGCTGTTGCCTGTGATGGCAGTCTCATTCATCTAAAACTATTGTTGTGTAAAAACGCTCAGACAGTACTTGCTTATATGCTACACAGCTGCTACCTGATGGCAAACCATTAATGGCCGGCTAGAGATTTCTTTATCTACGCTGGCATGGCTTGTCAACTTCTAAGATGAGAGACAAGGGATTGTGACAGCAGCCCTGGACCCCATCACACACGCTCACACTAATACCGGTGTGGTCCAGCCACAGTGTTTGCAGAGCAGCTGGTTCTAGATAAGCGGCATTTGTGCCAGTGTCATAACTCCAGAGTTCATTTTCATGCGGGCACTTTCTTCCATACACTTTGATGTGGGACCCTTAAGTCCTATAGCCTCTGCAAGACTTCTGTGGTGATTTTCTATCTGGCAAGAAGGGTTGAATATTCTGAAAACGAGGTGTAAGTAGCAGAAACTGCATACAGGACACGGCAGGGCGAGAAAGTTCAACACGCCCCTCCCCCCGACACGTCTTATATTAACACGGGCTTGCGCTTGACCAGCCGGGCGCCGGGTACATGTTATATTACTGACTCACCACACTACCCTGGTAATACCATGGCAGTAACATGTCTCGGATTCAACTGGTGACATCGCACCAGTTTAATTTCTAAGCTGAGAGTGGACGTGGTTTACCTCATAGTCAGCCGTCAGCGCAGCGCTACCTCTGGCTTTGAATTTGCCAGCTTGCAGACTGTCTTTTTACCCAGGGATAGCTGGTTATCAACCGTATTGTGCTTAGAATTACTCCATCTGTAATAAAACATTAATCAGTAGCAGGCCGAGGTCATAAAACAATTATGACTACGTTTAGTACAATGTTTTTGTGCGTACCAGTTGGTTTACTGTTAAATTTCTGTCTGCTCTATCGATACATCTGCATCTTTTTAACTTATTGCGCTTTAGTACCGTCATAGAAATATAATATGTACAATACTGTGGCATTAAGTGTTATCTGTTAAACTCAGAAAATCTCAGACCAGTGGTCACCAAACCTTTAAAGCCCAAGATCATTGTTTCATTCAAAATGTGAGCTGAGATCTACCACAGACCCACCTTGATGAGAGTATTTTCATGTTTGAATTGTGTCCCTAAAAGAAACGCGATGGATTGAAAATGGAAATTCAATGGACCGGGCGCTGTTTAGCTGATTGCATTTGAATATTGTCAACTGATTAGCAAATTTGAGTAGCACATTAAGTTGAGAAAAAAGGGTGTCAAATGCCGCTTTCATTTTCAAATAGTTACAACCTGCATTTTAATTGAGACCTAAATAATGCTTGCACAAATGGAAAATTAGGCTATATTGTTGATATTGCATTTTAATTTTCACATTTGAATTAACATTTTAATATAGTCCACGGTGCCGTTAGATATGTAAGAAACCCCAAATCCAACAACCATGCATCGTCTGGCAACAGCTCATAATCTTCGTTTCTCGGTTCTAGAAAAGATGTAATCTCCGGCTGCAAATCCTCAAAATACTGATGCACCTTTCCGTGACTCAACCACCGCACACCTTCGAGGAGAATCAGATCCCAACAATGAGTTTGAGTGCTTTTGAGTTGACACTTTTGACAATCAGAGTCATCACGTGACAAGTCTATTACTTTACCAGGTAATAGGCCTTTAACTTGTTGGGAAATATACTCAGAGAGCATCACAACTCTCCTGACTACAGTAGATGCTCCAAGGGGCCCATCCTTTATTGCTGCTTTAATGGCTTCTTTGCGTTTGTAGTCTGTGAACAAAGTTTCATTTGTGACAGTCATAGCTTCTTTGAAGAACTCACTGTCAGTAAATTGTTTTTTTTGTGCTTAGCTATGATGTGCTAACACTTGTTTGTAGCAGTAGGTTTCGTAAAATGTGTCTGCTGTGCTTTCAAAGGCCTTTTAGTTTGTCCTTCTACTTTCTTCATAGTTTGCTGTGCTTTGGTTGCGTGTCCACGAGCTCTGCTATGTTCGCACTCTCAATTGCCCCTTTTTGATAAAGATATAGCCTTCTGACAAATCAGGCATATAGTCTTTCCCTTCACTGTTGTGAACAGAAATTCATGTTCCCAATACACATGGAAATTATAGGGTTTTGCCTGCTTTTCCGGTCTCTCAGACATGTTGCTTGTCAGGTAGCTAGCAAGCTAGTTAGCGGACATTTATGATTCTGCACTGTAGATGATCATGATACCCGGTCATTCTCATGAAATCCTGGTTTAAAATATTTCAAACATGAACATTTTTAAAATACATAAAAAGGAAATGTTCTTTTGAAACATTGATAGCAAGGTCTTAGGTTATTGTGAGTAATAATCTCAAATCATATACTAACAAAATAACATTTTTATTTACATTTTACCAAATAAGTTCTTGAAAAATCTCATTACAGCAACTATCCAAAACACCAAAAACGATAGAAAAACAAATCTTTTTTTCTATTTTTGTAAATAAATGATTAAATAGGCCTGTACAGTGACATTAATCTCTGGGGAGAAGTTTTTTTTTATTAAATAAATTTAGTTATTTTTGCTATTTTCTCTCTATTTTCTCTCACACACCCCATGATCTACAAAGTTTTTTTGATCCAAACCTGGCATATTTGAAGTCATACTGCAAAACTGAAGTAAAAAAAAAAAACAATATTCTGGACACAAATTGAAAGACAAAATATTATTTGTAATTAATTAATAGCTGAATTATCACCTGTTTCAGTAATGAGATTACTAATTAGTAATAATTAGTAATTCAATACATGTGGTTAAAATACAATATATCCACATTTACAGAACTATAACAAAACACAAGCATGTTTCATAGAACAAATATCATGGATTTTCCCCAGTATTGAACTGAATACATTTAGTTCACTTCAGTCCAAAACAATTCTATACACAATAGAAACAATCGCAAAGCGATTAGGCCAGATAAACCCTTTTTTCTTTTAATGCTGTTCAACGGTCAGATCTTCGTTTTTTTTTCACTGTTCCATGTAGGTTTCTTTTTCGATATCTGAAAGTGTAACATAACATCAGAATGTAGTTTCTCTCTACAATAGAACTATTGTAACTCTACAATCTAATGTTGTCTGACTAATTACATAATAATTACATAATACGTCCATCTTCATATGTTTTTATAGAGCCTATAATAACAACCAATGGGACTTAATTCAACAAAACTAACATAATAACAGCTACACATGACAACTTGCTAAATACATTTTCTGGACTTTCTCTTTCCTTCCTCCTGTATTAATCCAAGAGTTCTGGATTGCTGTAAATTTTGTCTCTATGCTTTTTCTAATCTAGCACTTGCGGCTACTTTATTTTTTGCACTAGCTGTCTCACTGCAATACAAATCAGCATAACATCAAGTTAATGTTATTCAATTCAGTGGTAGACATGTACAGTGGAGGAAAAAAATATTTGATCCCCTGATTATTTTGTATGTTTTCCCACTGACAAACATTATCCGTCTAAATGGTAGGTTTATTTGAACATTGAGAGACAGAATAACAACAACAAAAAGCCAGAAAAACACATTTTCAAATGAACTATAAAATGATTTGCGTTTTACTACTTACTATAAGTATTTGACCCCTTTGCAAAACATGACTTTGTACCTGGTGGCAAAACCCTTTGTAACGAAGAGAACTTTGTTACTTACTAGGTCCAATGCTGTGGGGTGTGGTATGAATTACACGGGTAACAAATAACTTGTTATGTATGTTAATAATAGCACTTGGTACATTGGAGGCAATATTGGCACTTTATTGGTAGGATTTACACAGAACATTTTGTACAGTATATTTTAAATATGTATTCGATTTTTATTGGAAGGACAAACTGTTGAACTGGGTTCGGTCTTTTACATTAGTATTAGTACTTCGCTCAACCTGGAAAGGGAAAGGTGGATAACGTTGATGTAGTGAACTAACTGCTGGTTAGAATGAACTAACGACAGGTAAAGGAGTTGTGGAAATATATCAATAATAGAAAATGCGCTAATGTAATTGTATAAGTTATTGCATGAAACACTTGTTTGGTGTTGTTTGAACGTGTCCGGCCCAAAAGTGTCCCCGGCGTACGAACACCTGTATATATGACGTTTCAGGTCAAACCAAGGGGGAGGATCGGAGTAGGGTGGCTTGGTAGTCTGGTGCATAGGTATATTTATTACTGAGAAACTTTCCTTTATATCAGTACAGTGAGTGCCTAAGGGTTTTACATGTTGTTGCAGAAGAGTAGAGATGGGTGGAAAGATGTATTGTAAATTGTTAAATTATTTGTTGATTGTAATTGTGCCCTATGATAAATGTATGCACACCTGTGAATAGTATGATACATGGGGGTTGTCTTGGGGAAACTATATAAAGGGTGCCAGTTTCTAGTCTGTGCAGAGGCTGGGCTGGATTCATAGTGTTACTGCCATAAGCCATACGTCTGTAAACTGTTGGTCCTGAAATAAACCACCACTGGGGTTTTCGCAATTTCATTTTGCGGTAATGAGAATCAATGTTGTTGTGTACAGGAGATAAAGGGAGACATTTTAATTTTAAAGTTCGAAAAATTGAAGAAACTTAGCTTACCTGGGTTCCATCTTGTAGCTTCTCTTCTTTGTGATGCATTATAACTGAATAAAACTTTATTTAAATTACATGATCGTAAACAATGTTGCCAAGGATGAGAATTACATGCATGGACACCATGTTTTACGCCCCCAAAACATTATTTGAATATTAAACCGGTAAATTCAATATGTTTTGCTTTATTGCAAGACAAAATAAACAATATGCATTTTGTTTTGGTGAATATTTTTTTGTTTAATCAATCTAATATTCAATCAAAGATCCATTAAAATTAATGTGGACGCATTGCGGTAATGAGAATTTCAGCTCAAAATCTATTAAAATACAGTAATAACACATTTTTATGTATAAATCTTACACTGTACAAGAAAGAGCGCAACGCTGTCTTTATTATTATGTTGTTGTTTTTAACTAAACTGTGACTTTTATTGTTGAAAAGTCATAGGATCATAGGTTTCGTGTGAATGACCCACCCGCAGTATTCCGCAATTCGCTCAAAACTAGCTTCTGATTGGTTTAATGGCATTGTCCCTCAGGGAACATTAAAAACTAAATCAGTTGAAAAAAACTGTTTTTTTTACAATATGCTGGGCGATCTACTAAAAATGTCTGGAAGATCGCGATCGACTGTTTGGTGGTTACCACTGTCCTAGACAGTTTGATGTGTTGCGGGTAGTAGCTTATCTAACTTTTCTCTCCAACACCAACATGACCACAACCCAACATTTTCTTGATTTTTTAAAAAGGTTTTAATACAAAATAATGGCACAAATCTTTTAGAGTGTAACTTGTCTTCCATTTTTAAGACTACATGGTACCGAGTGTAATTTCACACTCCTCCCTCGGTCCTGCCAGGGCCCACCCCCAGCTCATGTTCTAAACCAGCAATGAATCTCCACAATTCTTGATCCCGCCAGAGAGAGCAAGAGCAAAGTGGAGCAATTATCTAAGCGGCTTCCGCCTCTCAGATGATAGCCATTGACTGACCAAGAGTCATTAAGCTGTGTGTTTATCCTCGTATGACAGAGGATGTGAGAAAGAGTAGGTGGGCCATGCAAGAACAGCTGGTCTTCATTGGTGGAAGAGAGGGTTTTGAGAGTGGTGGGACAAACAACCTCCCACTAGGTGACAGTAGTCTCTGGGTAAACTCCCATGATGCTGTCTGATAGAAAACGTGGTATGAAGAAAAGAAAATACATATTTATATCAAGCTTTTTACATACGCTAATTTTCCATTTATGCCTGGTAACTATTATGGCAGGTATTTTGGCAACTGAAAGTACAACCTTGCTTCCAAAAACGTTGGGACGCTGCACAAAACGCGAATGAAAACAGATTACAATCATGTGGAAAATAATGTATATTTCATTGAACATAGTACATGCCCATTTTGAATTTGATGCCAGCAACTTGTTTTTAAAAAAAGTTGGGGCAGGGGCTTGTTTAACATCGCTATCAATTTGAAAGTGAAATGTATACCCATTCTTGCTTGAAATTGAATTTTAGCTGCTCAACAGTTCAGGGTGTCCTTTGTCATATTTTGCATTTCATAATGCGCAAAATGTGTTTGATAGGGTTGAGGTCAGGGCTCTGTGCGTGCCAGTCAATTTCTCCCACACTACACTCTTGTGGCCCAACACCTTGCAGCACATAATGTATTAGCAGCACTGTATTTTCTTGATACTGAGCCACAAAGGAATAAGTGAACCAAGCCAATCAGCCAGTACAAAGATAGCATTCTTGTTGACACAAGCTTAAACACATTTCTATCCAGGACATTTGCTTGTTATTGTAAACATTAATAGTTCTTACAATTTGCATATTTTTTTCATGTAATCATAGAAAAGGGTGGTTTTAAGTGGTCTACCACTTTGATTTCACGCCGGACCAGTACATAGTTGGTACTTTTACCTGTCATGTCCCAACCTCTAATTCAAGCTAGTTTATACATCAAGAATGGAGCAGAGTGCTCAGGAAGAACATGACCTTCAGGACAATGGAATCCATCAGAATGCTGACTTTGGGGTCCGGTATGTTTCCCCCATTCCATTGGTTCCTGCCAGCTCTCTGGTGGTCTGAAAAGCAATGGACCTTATCAAACAGCCTCCTGTTTGTTATTATGACATGCATACTTACTTACTGATTTGAAGCACCACACAACTAGTATGTATGCATAGAAGTTGTAAGTTAATTTGTAAAGCAAAACTGAATACTATTTTTGTGTTAAATAAATAGTAAAATGGAAATAAATCATTTGATTCAAGGTCCAGAAAATTATTAGTAAAAAAGATTGCATTGTAAGTTTTTTTTACCTGATTCCTACCTGCACCTACAGAAGCAATAGTCATAAGTTTAATGTAAATTATTATGTTGGTTACAATACGTAACCAACAGTATCAGCTATCTGTGGAAAATGTAGACAAGTCTCAAAAAGTTTTTTGCTAACCAGTAAAATGTTTGTATAAACTACAAAGATTGACCCTGAATTCTGGGACAGTTCGATACAATGCCTCTGTGGAATAATATACAGATATTGATATATCTATAATTATGAATATATGAAAATATCTTCAGTGATGTTTGTGCTGAAATGAATGACCCAATAAACTGGAAACTGGTTGTATGATTTGCAGATGTCCTTATCAGTTATTTTTCCAAAATTGCCTGAATGTGTTTGGTGGAAAACATGTCTCTCGTCATTTTCTGTCTGATTGCATAATATGATAATTAACATGTAACTATTAAACATATATGTTTATGTTTGTTGAAAATTTATTAGTTAATTATTTCCCAAAAATGACAGTTGGTTTTCATATAAAGAAAATACACAGAAATTCAAAAATGCCTTTTCAGTTGTTTATGTAAACATTGCATCCTGGTTACAGCAGGTTTTGTACCTGGCATCAATCTGACATATGTGCCATCAACATGGGGTATTTTACAAACATTAACATCGGTTTTACTGTATTGTGCACAGAGTATATTGTAGACTGCTCAATTTCTAACAAAGCATTTCTAAAATGTTTACATAAACTCTTTGTTATCAATTGATTAATGACAGGGCAAGAAACATGGATTGCCATATTTCAAAAATTTAAATACACACCAATAAGATTAGAAACTAAACAGGGCAGCCAAAGGTTGAAATCTGGTTAATGAACTCATCAATACCCAGACAGATTTCTCTGTAGTCTCTAGTGGTGCACTCTGATTGTGAGGGCCAGTATTCTATCCATGTCTTTTCTCCTAGGACATACTTGTACGTCATTTCTCCATCCTCATCCACTTTGTGCATGTCTGCAGACTTCCCCATGATCATGTATGTTTTACCCTGCTTTAGATCAACAGCATTTCTACAGTAAGACAGTCCAATAAAGTCCCGTTTTCTGCCCTCCACTCCCTCATCAGTGCCTGGCTTTACTACCTCATCGATCTTCAAGGTGTAAGTATCAGTGTGTGATGTCAGCTTTAAGCCCTCAATCGTAGCTTTGTAAACAAAATCCAGTCCCGCATCGCACGCTTTGTCTATGCGTTTGACATCAAGCTCATTCTTTTTCTGCATAGTGCATTTTTCTTCAGCACATTTACACACTTCTCCAAGACACAGTCTGCTTAGAGCCCCGCCCTCCCTCTCTGGGTGGTAGAACTTCACACAATGCTTTTGGTTGTAGTATTCATATATAGAGACGGCGGCTGGCTGTAGAACTCCAACATCCTGCACTCTGTGGATCCTAAAGGATATTCTGTCTGCTAGCTTATGGGACACCCTATCCAGATATATAATGAGAGAGCCTCTTTCAGACAGAACATGGTCCATCTCAAACTTCTCTATGTAGCGTTCCCTCCCCTGGGACAACTGTTTCAGATTGTCTTTGTCTACAATAAAGCCGGTCAGCAAGCCAATATCCAGGACAGACATTGTTGCATCTCTCTCAATGTTACGATACAACATTTCAATGGTAAGCATGAATGACTCCTTGGCACCCTCATGACTTGTTCTGTCCTCCTTAGTGAGAGTGACAGTGAGGTCAAAACTTTCACAGTCACTGGACTTTACTTCTGGCAGAGCATAGTACAGTGTCACCACAGAAACTGTTGCCTCACCAGTTCCTGATGCTTTAACGGTTAAGTCCTTGTTTATGGAATTCACCTTGTCTGTTCGAGTGAGGAACTGATTCTTGTTGTGAATGGACCACTTAGTGACTGATGCTCTGCCATCCACCTCAATGTTAATGTTCAGGTCAATGGGCTTCTGGTCCTTCACATTAGTCCAATATTCAGCCACAGCTTGGAACACCATGACGGTGGCCTGTGTGGATCCGTATCCCCCTCCTACCTTCTTCTGTTGGTTCAGCCATCTGACAATGGGCCCAGCCTCCTCGAAGGCCTTCACCTTGACCAGGGCAAGTAAAGCATATGACGTGGCTTCTAGAGTGAATGGGTGACCATAAGCAACTGGCCAGTGGTCCAGCTCTGGTGAGGCAAACTTCATCAATGTCTCCTTGTTGAGTTTCCCAGCATTGGCCAGAGCATATAATGTAACAGGTACAGCGTAGGGGTTTGTCAGTTGGTTCACACGATTTTCCAGGTATGTTACAGCCTTGTTCATACTGACTTGTAGATTGTTCACAGCCTTCTCACAAATTGACTTTGCCTCTTGCATGGCGATTAGAACGAAGGCTGTCAGGGAGGCGTCTGAATCAGACCCAAGCACGTTACTCTTTATGTACAGGACAGGGGCAAATTCTACAAATTGGCCATCTGGCCTTTGTGTTGTTAGGATCAGCCACTTGATGGCACTACAAATGACATCCCTTTCAATAACAACCAATTGATTGGAAATTGCAAATACCTTTGCTACATATGCTGTTAGCCAGGTGCTGCCTGGTTTATTTGCAAAGGTTGAAAAAGCGCCATCGTTACGACGGTAGCCCAGTTGATTTTGATATCCCGTGACAATGTACTGGATGGCTGTGTTTCGTTTCTCTATGCCAACATCCTCCCACTTCTTGGTGTTGTCTAGGTAGTGTGTAGCAATGACAGGCAGGGACATCTTGATCATGTTCTGTTCCCCACAACCAGTTGGCAGAACTATCAGACTGCCCAGAGATTCTCCACTAATGGCCTGCTCCACAAGCACACTGGTTTGTTCTCCACTCGTCACACTGATCAGTGTGTTTGCATTCGAGTTTGGAACCACATTCCTGGGCACTCTACTGGGTATGTGTACCGTTTGCTCACCACCATGTTTAGCAGGGTTCAGAGGCACATTGTGTTCCTTTTTTACCAGCACTCCCTCAGCCACGACACGCAGGTCTCTCTTCACTCCGTCATTGATTCCAGAGATTTTTACAGAAGCCTTGACCTCGATGGTGTGCATACCCAGCGTCATGGGGATGATGACATATGGGACAGCCCGGGTGGACATGGGGTCCATGTTCACTTCCTGTCTGTACTTACCCTTCTTACTGGCTGAGCTGCACACCTCACCGTTCTCTATCAGCTCCACACGCACAGTGATGGGGTCTTCACTGTAGTTGTGTAGGATAGCTTTAACTTCCAGCTGTTCATTGCGGATGGCAGAGTAGGGCAGTTTAAGGTCGATAAAGAATTCCTTCAAAACGATGATCTCTAATGGATTTGCCACACATATGCCATGAGTTTTAGACAAGCTGATGGCTGTCACCTGCCAGGTGGTGATAGTATCTTTCAGAAAGGTTTTTTTTGTCATAGATGTGGTCACACAGTTCTTGTTATTGTTTGGACATTCAGGAAGAATATTGTCCTCCCACATCCAACTCTCAGGGAACTGGCTACGGGACACAATATCTTCAGAACTCATATACTCCCCATCGTCTTCTTCTTCACTGCGGGCGAGCTTCAGAGCGTCCTTTTTGAAGTCTGCCTTCTTGGAGACCATCTCCATGCAGCAGTCGAGGAAGGCTTTAACGCATACATCTCCATCTGTGAGGTACTGGGACCGTTTCTCACAGGTGTATCCCATGTTGTTGTCCTTCATTCCATCCACACAGCATTCTCTGGCCAGGCCACTGTACTTACTGGACAGACCAGTAATGACGTCACCAATGGTTACTGCACGCCTCCGTCTGGCACTTACAGGACAGCTAGGGTCTTTTCTGATTCCAGTCCCTTTTGCTGTGTTAGTCTCCATTATCAGACCAGCATCATAGAAAACCCCCATGCTGTCTGCTCCACCTCCCGCTGTACAGCCTGTATCATGTTTCTCTATTGTTTCCCAGATCTTGGTTTGTGTGAGACGGTGTTTGTTGTTGAGTACATAGACTCCCTTGTCTACCGCCACCAGTCCTACTTTAGCTCCTGGGTCTCCGGTGATGGTCAGACTAAAAGATTTACGGGGCTCATAGGTCTTTGCCTTGGTCGACGTCACTTCTAGTTTACCCATACAGGAAACCTTGACATCAACCCAGATAGAATCTGCCACCAGGTCATTTGTCCCCACATGGTAGTACGCAACGATACGGAATGACGGAAGCAAATCCTTTGTGACATGCAGTGGGAGTATCACCAGCGCCTGACCATTCCTCTTGAACCTGCCCACCTTAACCAGCTGACCTTTGCTTAGAAACATGTATGTAAGATCATGATTTGGTATAGTAACCCCTCCTAGAGTCAGACTGAACGTAACGTGGTCTCCGATCTTCAGTGTTGTTGAGTCAACCCAGACATGGAGGAAATTCTTAGTGGTAGTCCGATAGGGGAGAGCTGTCATGCTGGCCTCGGTCTGCCCTTTTGTGGTTTTCACAGTGATTTTCAAGTCAACAGCGGATGAAACGGTATTGATTGTTACTTTGGCAAATCCACTGTCACTGGTCACCACATTTGTATTACCTGGAGTTACCTGGATCTCCACTTCACTGGCTGGGGAGTTGTCCGGATTTGTAACGTAAACAGACACATCAAAGGGCATCCCAGGTTTGAAGTATTTTGGGGTTCTCTTGAAGAGGATGGTGTATGGTGAAGTCACAATCTGGATCCCTCTCTTCTCTGCCTCCACCATCTCACCCCCACTCTCTGTTAATACACTGACCGATACATAGATGGACTGTTTGACCAGCTTAGAGATGTCATTGAAAGTCTGTGTGATGTGGATTTTGTTTAGATTAGCTACTCCTTTACCATCTTTTATCTCTACTCTCTGCAGAGAGCCAGGAAAGCTCTTCTTCTCGTTATCTGTAGTGATGACCCCAAACACCACATAGGCTGTCCCTGTCACATCCTTACCGTATAGATATTTGGCAGTGATTTCAACGATTAACTCTTTGTCGTCAACATGGAAGAAGGCTTTGGATGGGGTCAGACTAACCTCAAAGCTGGGTAAAACATATTCTTTAACCTCAAAGTCAGATGAAAAGGTCTTCTGGGGCGTGCTCTGGAACCTTGTGACCACATGCCATGTCCCAAAGCTGATGATATCAGGGAGTTTGAACTGTCCAGATTTGACTCCCTTGTCTGGGTTGACAATCTCCCTGATGATAGTGATGTTCTCCGGAGTCATGATTTCTACAGAGATGGCAATCTCTTTTTTGTCCTGAAAGAGGTCTCTGGTCAGAGGCTCCAAGCTAGGGCTCATAGAAAACACTCTGTAGTAGACAGTGCTGGCCGGTGTGTAAATGGTCTTGTCCGTCTGGATGAAGATATATCCAGACTGGAAGGAGACCAGAACAACCTTCTCCAGTACCCGGTCAGGGAAATGGGCCTGCAGGACCACATACTGCTTCTGCTTAATGTCATCTGAGAAGTGGTCACCCTCTGGGATGACCACTTGTTCCAGAGCTTGAAAATTGTTTGCTGAGTTTAGAGTCACCTTTTTAGAGACAAGCACTTTGTTTTGGGTTGGGTGGTTCTTCACCATGATAGTAACCGGCAGGTCACCTCCTGTATGGTCCTGAGATTCCACAAAGATGTTCTCATTACTGCCAACTCTCAGCAGGTTAGGAGCAGACAACACATGTAGTGCAGCTCCATCAGATAAGTTAGGTAAGGTGAATGCTACAGCCACAGCAGCCAGACAGAGCAAGTTGCTGACCCCCATCTTCTCCACTGATTCTGGGTACATAATAGTCTCTTCACCTTCCTACTCTGGCTTTTATCTGGTCTATGATGAACTTTGCCAGTGGGAGGAGATTCAAATTGCATTACTTCCCAGCATTGGAGTTGGGAAATCACTAATCAATAATGGGCAAACCATACCCACCCCTGTCAGTGACTAGATGAACATTAACAGAGTATGGGCATGAGAAACGTAACACCACGCCAACTAACTCTGATCCGGACAATAGATTGGATGTAAGGCCCATTTCTGATGGGCTCCACACATCCTATCCAAATATTCTGTCCATACATCCTGATTGGAGTTGAATGAATAGACCCATGAACCATAGGTTGGAACATACCATTGTGAGAAAGCATGTATTTTCCTAATAATATTTGTATTGTAGTTCCATACTCTTGTTTGAGGGCACTACATAGAAGAATGGTACTCTCCTGTATGGTGCTATATGAGATAGTGTGTACATCTGGTATCTATTACTAAGGGGCCTAGATAGGCGGATGTGTGTGTGTAGCCATGAACTGAAGAAGAAACTACCAGGCTATATAAAGTTGAGGCATAGAATACAGTTATGTGATTGGAAAACTCCCAGAGAGTGCATGGGATGTGTTGGATGTTTGGTTTAATATAAATATGCTATAAAGTCAAAGACATTTTGGAGAACATGTAAGAACTATGGAACATCAACATCTTAATGAAGATAGAAATCTCCACTGACTAGCATGATTTATTAACTGAAGGTTGGTTGCAGCTAACAACAGTAAACATACACACTGTGTACATTCCTGGAACTAGCTGGGTCTACTGTAATAATCAGGCAAAGATGGAACACTAATGTCATTTGTCACAAGCTATTACAAGCTATTTTCTGATGCTTGGTACAATTGACACTTGTGTGTTATTATTTCACCACTCATAGTACAAAACATGACAGATCAACCAAAAATGATATGTTGCTTAATTCAAAAAATATAAATACAACACAATTTCTAGAAAGATTGGGACACAGTGTAAAATTGAAAACAATTACAGAATGTCATGATTTTATATTAACAATAGCATAGGGTTAAAAATCAGCATTTGCAGACTCAGAGTGACCTTGCCCTTGGGTGTGGAAGTACATGCCTCGTGAGGTACTGAACTAATGAACATACGAACAGTGTTTTTTTTCATCTCACCTGAATCTTAGTTCGGATGAAAAGTCGGGGGACATTCTTTTACATGAAAACGATTCTTGATTGCAGCCTTCTATGGTCTTTGTGTAAATATAATGTGGTTTCCGCCTAATTCCATGTACATTTGTCATTAGTATAATAATCAAAGTTCTTGTTAATCAAAATAATCTATCATCTCTTTGTCCTTTAGAGAACCTGTGTTCAACAAACATGAATTTATCCATATTCTATATTTCCTCATTACTAACCAAATAAGACAATATGACAGCATGAAACAATTCTCGACTTCACTGAGCACTGTGTGAGAAAATTCTGGTCATGTGAAGTGTTCGTAAATGAAGGCAGACCAAGGCGCAGGGAGGTAGGTTCAAGTAGTCGGTTTATTCCGTTAACTACTGACGAACTGGCGTATATAACGCTTCAAATAAGTATACCAACGTACTGTTTGTACGGATAATCAAACACAGCGTGTAGCTGCACACAGATCACAAGAAACAATCACGGACACCAAGACTAGACACACAAGGGTTTATATACATAGGTAACAGGGAGCACCTGTTAGGAACCAGGGAGGGATGCGTTCACAGGACATGGGGAAAACAGGACAAACACACACGATGGCGACGTCAAACGCCGGGTCACCACGCGCACAGGGGAGTTCCCGGCCTGCGATGGCAACGTGACAGGTCAGTTTCTCAGAATACAGTGGAGTTGGCAGGCCCCTGTGGCACGTACATTCTTGTTACAGATTTTTGTATTGATATGTTAATAACTTAATTTGAATGTGGGAATAGTCAATCAAACAAGACTATGGTATACTTAGTTTTTTTTCAATTTGGGGTATACACACACCATGCCTTGCAAGAGTATTCAAACACCTGACCTATTCTCTGATATTATTGTGTTACAGAAATTCATGTTGTTCTTTATCTCTTCACACTGACACCTAAACTATTATGTGGTGACATTTGTTTGATACTGGAAAATATATGCAATTTTTCAGCCATCCTTCTCCTGAAAAAGTTTATTTAAGGCACATTTCAACACCTGGGACAAGTTGCTGCAGGAGATGCTTGACTGGGTGTGTGTTTAAGCCGAGGAGTGGGAGTGCATGTGTGTGTTCCGAATGGACATGGAGAAGCCCCCCCCCCCTCCCAAAACCCCTGTATCCTTCCAACAATCTCAACCAATCAACAAGTCAAGCCTTGCTGGGTTGCAGAAATAACATTGAATTTATTCTGTTTTATGTAATGTTTGTATGTTTTATGTTGGCATTCGTTCGCATCTCGATTAGCATGAAATCATACAAATTGTCAGATCTTTGCTTTTACCTACTGGGAAAAACAAGCCTATTGTGATGCCATCAGTCCTCACCTCTCCACCAATGCTAATGGAACCTGAATGCATCACAGTGTGACTTCATAAAGTTCATTTGCAGTACTGCACCTTTGGTTGCCATGGAATCCATAAGCATCACAATGGATTCCTTCTTATAAAAACGTGTCTCCTGAATACTATCCTCATTTAGCTTCACATTTCTTCAAAGAACACCTAAGTAACTTGTGTCTATTAATTCACTTCACTCTAGATCAGTAAGATTGTCAGAATGGACTTGTGAGAACAGATGGGTAAAACTCAGAGCCCAACTGCCTTCAAAGGCCAACCTGAGCATTTTAAGGAAGGCGCTACGGCAAAGAAGATGGAGACCCATTCAATTGTGCCTTCCAGTTTATTCTAAAGCTAACCTGTTGTGGGGTCAGCTGTGGAAGAAGAGGAAAACATGTCTCGAACTCAGAAAATGAACATCTATATGGGAATCATAGCAGAGTGACCTCATCTGTTTCCACTGGTAGGTCAAGATCTTCAGGTAGACAGGACAGGACTAAAACACCAGATTGGACCATACGAGCCCAGGCAGCGGACCATGGAAAAAACAGACAAACAACCAGATCTCCTACATCAATTCCTCCTGGGGGAACCCGAACTCCAGTCGAGGAGGTCAGCATTGTCTCTGAGTCGACTTTAAACAAATCTGTCTCCCAGTGTTGGAGCTCCGAGTCCTGCTGCTCATTGCCTTCCTCACTTCACTCCAGAGGTCCACAGATTAGAAAAGATGCACCTTCAGCCTCACCCAGCTCACGACCTCACAGCTGCCCGTCCCGCTTCTCTTTGTCATCTATGTGGAAGCGCAGAAAAACAACCATATCTCCAACTTCAGATCCTCCTGGCAGAACCCAAACTCCAGTCGAGAAGATCAGCTTTGTCGCTGAGTCGACTCTAAACAAATCTGTCTCCCAGTGTTGGAGCTCCGAGTCCTGCTGCTCATTGCCTTCCTCACTTCACTCCAGAGGTCCACAGATTAGCAAAGATGCACCTTCAGCCTCATCCAGCTCCCAACTTTCTCTACTCACTGCGTTCCCTGCTTCACTCTAGATGTTCCCATATTTCCCACCATGCACTTTCAACCTGATCCCCGCTGCCTAGTTGCTGCCAGGTGTGACCTGAAAAATATTTTGAATGTCATGAGTATCTTATATGAACATTCTTTGACCTAATGGCTGTGAGCAACACGACATACGTATAATGTTAATCACGCTTTTTTTTTTGTATAATTTTCATTCATCTACTGTATATTCTCTGTTTATGAGATTTGCAAACAGAGGAGTGATGTTGGGTGCCCGGCTCCCGTGTCCTGCACCCTGCTCTCATCTGGGACTCTCATCACACACACCTGGGTGGTCACAGGCTTTCTGTTTTTCCCTTTTACTTTCGTTTTGAGCGTGGACTCCGGGCTCTAGTATGCCGGTCCGTATATCTCATTCCACCTGCTCATTCTGCACACCTGCCGCTCATTCCCTCTTCAGCACCAATCTATTTATACCCAGTTCTCCCCCAGGACTTGCCAGTTCAACGCAGCTACTAGTGGCGTTTTCTGCTCCTCGCCCGTATTGCTGTACATGCCTTTCCTAAGAGTTATCGCTCAACCTGAATTCTAGAACCTTCCACGCCCCAGCCAACCTGTTTTTCATTCCGTCCTGTTTCCAGACTCCCCTGTGTATTCCTCCCTCGTCTCCCTTCCTCCTTCCTGTTTGTTTTTGTACCCCCTTGCGCTTTTCCTTGTGTGCATGGGGTCGCACGTTTGGGTTCACCAGCGTGACCCAGTCAGCCAGTTCTCCCCGTGACAGATTGAACTGGCCTTAACATGGACCCAGCCGTCACAGACCCCGTTCACAGAGCCCTTGGCTAGCGGGGCTCCATTTTGGCTAGGCATGAGGAACTTCTACAGAACCTCTCAGCCTCCCTAGCCGTCATCCTAACTGCGCTGGAAGACGGACGCTGCGCTGATGGGCGCCTTCCTGAACGGCCTGGCGGAACCTATTAACACTAGAAGCGCCGAGCCATTGTTACCCCCCTAAAGCGCCGTTTCGGCAAGATTTGTCCATCAGTCTACAGACAGGGACATATTTTCTTGTACGGATCCAAAGTCAAGGCCGAAACTTTTGGGTGTCTGTTTTATCTTGTGTCAAAGTATTTGATTCAGTGTTGCTCCGTTTTCGAGATAAGGGTGTAACAATTGCAGTTACTACAATGTGTAAAGACGCCGGTCTGGCTCAATTTTATACGATATAATATCGCGCTCAACATTGCAGTTTTAATAAATTGGTGGAATAATACAAATCGCAAGGAAGAAAATATAAAGTGAAAATGACTTAGGCAACTGAACTGGTGATGTCAAGGAGATTGTCTTGCGCCTTCTCCTTACTGTTGAGCTATAGCCAATGTCCGTGTTCTGTTTTACATTTCACAATAAATCGACCTGCTCACAAAACCCAAATATCACTAAATAAAACAAATGACATTTAAAAGAACAAAGTAAGAACATAATTCTAATCCTCTTTCATGTATATTTTCAATTTGGTGAATACCAAACATTCCGAAATGGTTATGATACAAACTTTCCGGTGGCGCAGTGGTTAGAGTGTACTGTTTATAATCCCAAGGTTCACAGTTCAGTTATGGTCTGCAACAACTTATAATTTGCTTTTATGCTTCCGCAATTTTCCAATTGTCCCCAGTTTTTGAAGTAACCCAAATTGCTGCTTGCAGCTATATGTATTATAATTATTATGTTGTACACTAAAAAGTGGCGGAGAAAATAACGCATTATAAAATCTATAGAATGCGTTTTACATAATAGCTTAACCCTCATTTTCAATAATCTCCCTACTACACAATAGGCTGGACAAGGAGGAGCTATTAAAATGACAATTTTTTTTTTACATTCATGTAAAATCACCTGATATGAAAATTTGCAATCCAATGGGTGTGTGTAATTAGTGGATACTCTACACTGTAAAAAAAAGCCAGTTGTTTTTACGGAAAAAAACTGGCAGCTGTGGTTACCAGAACAATACTGTAAAAAACACATCAAACCGTAAACATACTTAGGGAATTACATATAAATTTTACATTTAAAACATTGGATTTCAGTAATATTAACATCATTGTTACACTGAAGTGAACAAGTTTGTTGAGTAAATTTAACATTTTAAATATGTGAATTCAACATTGGGATTCAGTGATATTTACATCACTGCTATGCTAAACTGAACAAGTTTGCTTAGTGAAATTTACATCCGGCTGTTTATTTAGCATTACATCAGGGCTTATTTAACTGAAAAATAAAGTTTATTTCATAGCAAAAGCTTGATTCTGACTAAATATGTATGTTCATTCCACACAAAAAAAAGAAAACATATCCTTTACTCCCATCCTATTTCTCCCTACATATCTGCAGGAAGAAATAGCAGCCGTTTAAAATTACTTCTACATGCAATGTTAGGCTGTAACAAACCACTCATTAGTCAATGTACAATTCACAAGAATGCTAACTTATTGTTGAAAAATGTAGTGCATGAGGAAGAGAGAGAATGTGTAAACAAATGTGACCCTGTATGGCCTCTATCGTTAATATTGGCCCACAAACAAAGGAGATATGGGGGTTCGCAGCCACTTAATTGAAGAAACACCTAGGGTAAAAGATGAGAAAGAAACACACAATCATCCCCAATAGTTTCATTAATCAAGTCAGTCAACAATCAAGGACAACTAACACTAGCACACACACCTTTTTAAACGCCTCGCCATTCATGGTCGGAAAGGTCTTGAATCAAGGTAAGGACTCTTGGATTAACAAGCAAACGTGTTGCGTTTGTTCGTTCCACTTTCGTCCCCCTCTCCGGATTAATAGAAAAGAAACATCTAGGGAAACATCTAGGGAATAGAAACACAGACTACTTTATTTATACATGACACACAACCATCTCCATAAGTCAAATCAGTCCAAAGAAAATGTAAATCAAACACTTTTTTTTTTATTAGTAGTTTAGATTAATTAAAAGATTAGTCGATAGATTAGTCGTTAGTAGCAGCACTAATCAATTCAAGTGAAACATTGTAGTTAAACGAATTAATAATCACAATACTGAAATTATTGAAATTAAATAAAAACATTTCAACCTAAAACAAGAAGAAAAACAAAGAAAAATACTAGGCTTTGCAAAAGCATAAGACCTCATCTTAACAGCGTTCCGACAAAAGCACGGTGGTCAACGCAACAACATCAGCCTCACGGAGCTTTAAGCGATCTGAGATCGAATCTCAATTTCAGTAACCCATAAGCTATTATTATTGCACTATATTTGTCAGGGGTTCAAATCCCGCCACCACTGATATGCCCCTAAAAGGCACTTAACCCCAAGTTGCTCTAGGGGAGATTGGCCCTGAAGGTATTTGTATGTGCAAATAAATAGAATTTAAAAAATTGCTAAACAAAAATCTACCTCTGTAGAAATTCCATGGTCAATGCAAGCGTAGAAGGATAATGGATGTTAAAGCAATAGTAGCTGGCAAACATCATGCACAAGGACGTAATGAAGGAAGAGATGTTCTCGTTCACGATGACTTGATCTACACTCAGCATCATCCTTCTGGAGGAATAGCAGGACTGTCCTACAAAAAACCAAACAGAATCCAACAACAATGTTAACATTTAACATGTCTGTCGTGAGTGAGTGTAAGTGGGGGCGTTTGAGATGAATGGCTAAGACAGACAGCTGCAGATGCTGCATGAACATGATGAATTCTGGGATAGAAATGCAACAATCGGAGACATATTTACATAATTTCTAGCCAAGAATTCACCATGTTCATACACCCGTCTATGTCTCTGCAGTTCATCTTAAACGCTGGTAAGTGAGTTAGGTTAACTTACCACACACAACAATCGTGGGAGTCAAGGGAACTCGGTCCATGTCCACTTCCCTAGCCAGACAAGTGTCCTCCACATAATGGAACATCACATCTTCTTTCTAATCAAAATAAGCCAGCAGAAGCAGCACCATCTCTGTGACATCTTCAGAGGAACCTGTGGGTTCTCCCCTCAGCAGTTGTAGCTTTGTTGCAGCTTGATAGAATCTTTTGGTTTTGTTCACAACAACAGTTTTCATGAAGTGCAACAGCCTTTCCCCTTTCTGTTCCACATTCTTCAGGAAGGTCTCCTTCAGATCTACTCCTGTGAGCTCGTTGAAGTGTACCGTCATGCCAGTCTCATTAAACCAATATGGCCAGTTTTCAAGGAGGTTCTTTAGATCTTTCCCTTTGTTGACATCTTGGCGTTGGGTATAGAACGTCGACTTCATCAGCAATTTCAAAAGAACTGGACTTTGATCACTTTGTCTAAACAGACTTTTAAGCTTCTCTTTTTTCTGCTGCTGGCTTTCGGCTGTTTCTCCAAGGGGCAAAAACTTCACATGCCAATGGATGCACCCATAAGTGTCTTGAATTTTTGCCCGCTTTTCAGGGGGTATTTCGTCAGTGTCAGAATCATGACAAATCTTTCTTTTAGTTATTTTTGGTGTTGAAGGCCATTTCACATTTTCAACTCTGTTTTGAATTTGTTTCACTAGGGATAGGTACCCAGTGCCTATTATGTCACCCTCTATGACATCTTGAAGTGATTTTGGATATTTTGCCACCATTGTTTTGGCCACATCAGTAGCATTCATTTTACTTATGGACGGTGTTACTTTCTTCATTTCACGCACCACAATTCTAACCATCTCCTTCCTCAAACTTGGACCTGGACGTCTACCTCTCTCCAAAGTCTGCGTCAAAGCCTCGGGGAACTCTCCCCATGGAATCTGGAATGAGTCTGGAAAAGAGCGACCTGGGCTCTGACAGCAGTTGAAATTGGCGACAGAGACGGCACGGACGTGGAAGGTCCTGGTGAGGTAGCAAGCCTTAAAGAACCACTTTCCTGGCCCTGGCCTTTGAAAATACGCATACACAAAACAGAGACATAATATGGATGGTTTTATATTTTGACTGTACTTATATAGCCTCTTCATAACTGGTCACATCATGAACAGCAATGCTGAACTTACATTTCAGACTCCATGCAGCAACCAGCTTCCAGGCATGTATGGGCCTCAAGGCTGACAACAAATCCTCTTCCTTAATCATCATGGGTCTCTATCCCCAGGGATTGAAGAGTTTCTACCAAGATGTCCTTCGATACTTCTGGAAGGTCAGGCAAGACCTCCGTGATGGCGGAACATAGAAATGGTTCGGTCATCTCTACAAATTGCATTTAAGACATAAAAGGAAATATTACAAAAGTAGCGGATAGATTTACTCAGGAACACTGTACATATCTCTAACTCTAATTCCAATATGAAATAGGTTCAAAACTACATTCAGTGGAGATAAAAAAAAAAATAGAGAACCACTTAAGGATAAAATTATCATTCCATTCACCATTTCTGGCCAACTATAACTTTTAATATTTTTAACTATTCAAACATGGCCAAGATCACTTTGACAAAACGCTGTGGTTCAGTGGAATGACTCTGTGTCCATCAATGATGTATGATGTTAATGGATAAAAATCGACCAAGTCATTAATGTTAACACACTGCATTCCTGTACTTTGTTGTGTCACAAAGCACAGGTGTTATTTGGGAAGATGGTCAGATTTGTGTGTGTCCATAAGAAAATACACAGTGGCATTATCCTTAACTAAAATGATGACAAGCTCCCCAAATTCCATGGACTCATCATTATTCAAGACTAGGAAATCGCCCTTCTTGTATGATGTACCTTTGTACTGAATTTCTGTGGAGACAATGGTATAATTTTCTGAAAATCCAAATTCACTAACAGCATGATTTAGTGTGTCACTGTAAAGGTTGGGAATAAAAGCACAACCATTTTTAATTTACAGAAGCACACTGCATCCTGGTACTGCCGAGACATATGCCTGAAACATCTGATGCCTTTCAGAAAAAGTTAGGCAAATGTTCTTAAAGTTTTTCAAATGTCTGGCACATCTCTTGAAATAGCTGTGTTTACTTTCGATACACATCGTCCATAAGGGGGCCAAATTTCAGAATTAGTGAGGGATAATGTCTCATGTAATGTTGTTTTGGTTTTAGAGTACTCTCAGGAAACAAACACTTTCTTGAATCCAGATAATCTTGGATTATTATGTCAAGATAAGATACCTGTGACAACGAAATATTTTGCACACAAACTATATCGACAAGATCTTTGAGCAGGGGAGTCAACTGCCACACGTCATCATCTGCATTTTGCACCTTGTCGCCAATTAGAACAGGTACCAACCTCAAAAGATTCCAGTTCTGGACAGCTTGACCAGAGAGTTTGAGTGCACCAGATTTGACAGAGCATGGCTTGGTCAAAGCATCAGAACCTTCGTACTTGAATTGTTTGATTTGTCTGTACATGTGAACCATTTCCTTTCTTTGATGAAATACTTCAAGTACAGAGCAAGATCATAAGACAAGACACCCTCAAAAATGTCATGGCCTAAACAAGGTGGGAGACCAGGTTGGCATACATAAAAGTTTGGCAAATCATTGACTTCATTAGTTTGACTTCTCTGCTCTCCTTAGACAGAGAGGCGACAGCAGCGTTGTAGGTATCAGCGGTTCGTTGCTGTCCGCAAAGATTGGGTTCTTTCTGAAATTCGTCTCTGGTGACCTCACAGTACCTGCAAAAATAACGAGAATGACTAAAGTTTTCAGTAAACCCACCAATGCCGTGTGACCCTAAATTATCCCCTGCAATACAGTACAAAGCCCCTTGGACTGTTTCCCCTCCTGCAGTGACTCAATTTTCTTCAAAATCTTTCAGATCCAATAACATGTCAGCAAAAACTTTAGCACATCCAAATTGTTTTAGGTCATTCTCTCCACACAGCAAGACTAGGGACATATGATCCGTGTTAGACCGCAACATGAACAGGCACATTTGCCACAACAAGATAAACAGCGAGAACTTTGTGTGTCTTTTTTGCTGAGCCGAGAGGATTGACTACTTCAAATGCGTCTTGGTATAAAATAAGTTGCAGGCCTCCTGGGTTTGCAATGAAGAAATGGTTGGACTTGAAGGCTTGTCCGTCACAAATGTCACTAAGAACGCATGCATCTGTTTCATTTGACTGTTGCAACACTGAATTCTTCCAAAATTCTGATTCTAGTAAGCTAATCAATGTTTGCTTCACAGGTATGTAATAAGCAGTCCTTTGTCTCATATTTTCATCATATCCTAATCTAACTACTTTGGGCTCTACATATTTAAACATGTGTTTGAATGTTTGAGCTCTTGCATAGGTTGTTCTCACTGGGCCTTTGTGAGATTAAGAGAACAGATCAGAATCCTTAATACAATCACAGACTTTTCCCATCACATTATCAGTTTCAAGAGTGAGTGTAATTTGCTCAAAGTGTAATCAAGGCCTAATTAATTTACATTTTGCATCTCTTCAACAATTATCTGTATTGTTGAAGCTGGAAGTAGGAGCTGCCCTTGCAGTTTTAGATAGAACAAGCAAACATTCCTAAGAAATGTTTCATTGAAATTTGGTGGCAATTCAGTACCTTCTTCTGTTGCACCATCTAAAGTCTGGGAAGCCTCTTCACAAGCAGTGGCAGAGCACTGGGGTGCTATTTCTCTGTAAATAACATTTATGTTATTCACTGAACATTGTGGATGTTTCCTAGACAAGTGAGCAGTAAATGATGACTTCAAAGTAAATGTGCTTTGACAACCAGCCACTGGACAGGTCACAGATCTTCCCTCCACTAAATGTCTTTTTAAGTGTACAAGAAGTTCCTGCACGGTCTGAAATCGGTCCGAACACGCAAATAAAATTTTATACAATGGCTGTGCCAGTCTTAGCACTAACAGAAGGCGCTGGCACATAGTGCTTTCGATAGAAGTGACCCTTAAATGCTGCATATGTGCAAAATGTCTGCCTGCAATCAGTGCTCGCACACTTAAAAATTACAGCGTGGTTCGTTTCTATGAATCCTACAGTGCAACACATAACCCCTCAACGTTTGCAATGTTCTGCCGCAATAACGACAATCAATCATGTTCCAAACTACTTTCTTATCATCTAAGATCACAATGTTTAACTGATGCTACCACATCTGTAGACTATGCAAGCAAGTCCACGTGGGAAACTTAAAACAGACTTAAAAAAATAGCCATTAGCTACTAACAGCCAGCACTAAATGCAGTTACATAAATTGAACAGTTGCCCGCCTATCAATTAGTGAAATAAGTAAAAACACGTTGTTTCTTTTAACTAAAACGTATTTTTTCGACTTAACCTGACAGTTGAGTAGGCCTAATGCTTCAGTGATATTTATGTAGCTGCTAGTACACTTAATTAGCTTAGCTAACTTTTTCACCTAAAATGGCGGGAAAGACAGATAATGAAAACATTTACATGAAATGCAGAAACATAGGGTTTATAAACACCCACTCTTCAACTATACCTTTAACGTGAAATTACAAAAAGACACGTCGTTTCTTTTGACTAAATTACCCTTTCTCTTTGACGACCGTTTTCAACATCAGCAACGAACAGGATATCGCGCTCCAACTTTCTGGTGTTGGGCTATAGATGTGGGTGACGTTGAAGCACACCACTGAACTACAGACGGTGAATGGGCGGAGCTGCGTTCGAACCAAAACATTTGGACATATTTGCTTGCAAAGTCTTTGTACAGTAAATTCGTCTACATAGCAAGGCTAAAAAACATTGTTTACTTACCGATAAGATTATCGTTGTGTTGTATGAGAAATCCATGAGAAATTCCAATGGGTTCAAACAAAGTAAAAGTCCTCTTCCAGATGCATTTGGCTGGTTCCAGAGCTGCGTTTTCCATTCGCGATCTCATCACTAATTCACTAATACCCGCGTTAACTAGGCCTAAAGCTTCCCTGACAATATGGCAATAGCCACTATACACTTTGTCCTCTTAGGCGATATTAGACTGTCTATGAGATGAATGATAGCATCTTCAATCACCTAGGCAATTTTGGCCTATAGTAAAAAAAAAATGGTATTAGAATACGCTGTTATTTCAACATTATGGTCTTGCAATTTAAACAGCACCGCATTGTTTTTCAATTTACAGTTTTATTTTCTCAAAACAATAGAAATACATAATTTCTACATACAAATCTGGTTTTGTTAACATACTCTTCCTGTAGAATCTACTGCTATATTTGATATGAACTGTCACCTGCCTAACAAGAGAACATCAATTAATGTGTTAGAACCGTCTGCATGTAGTAAAGTTATGAACCTAATGCCATGGATTTGTGTGAATTTTATGTAATCACGTCACAACATGAAATCTGTTTGCTGCATAAGAGATAACCCATATGCCAGTGCCGTTTAATTAACAAGATGCATAGTCTTGCTAAATTTATTATGATACTTAACAGGATGTTAACAGGACTTTATCGGCCCAATGTCAACCTGGTAGACTAGTGCTTGTGTGGTGTATATGAGAGAGAAAGACTGGGATGTCTGAGGGTGTACATAGCTGTGTGGTTGAGACTGGAAGAGTGTCAAGTTATATAAAAAACAAAGGAAATTATTTGTGTTTCCCCTTTTACTGCCACAATGACTTGCAGCTCATTAGGGTTAGGGTTCTACCAAATCACGGCTAGTGCTTTTAATATGAGCAAATAAAACGTTTGCATTTCTGTGTTGCATCGAGTAAAAGAATATTCAGGACAGGTGTTGTTGTAGCGCCAACTGTAGCATTTTTGGGCCCCATCTCCACTTGAAGTCTGGGGCTCACTAGTGATCAGGGCCCCCTAGCGGTAGGGGGCCAAAAGCGACTGTTTATGTTGTTTATGCCTAGAACTGGCCAAGAGCACATGTACTGGGCATATGGAAGACAGGATTCAGATGGACGCATAAACCAGAATGTTTAAGAATTTACTAAAAGCTAGACTTGAAAACTTCAAGGACTTGAACGCACATTACATTGACAATTCTCCATAAGAGACACAAGAGAACAGGGGCATTCATTTGGTCCAGGTTGATTTTGGGGATTGAGGCCAGATGACTGTAGCAGTGATGAGAGCCGGGTGTGAGTACCTGGATTGGAACGGAGCTGAAGGGAAAGTGGGACTATTCCAGTGCCACCACAGGAGATGTCACTGTGTCCAGGTGGGCGGGGGCCAACAGAACCCTGGGTATGATCATAGTTTTCCTTAAGAAAAACCTTTATCATGAGTACAATGTAACTATTTTCTGTGCGTAAGCACGCTCATTCATTTTCTGTGAATCATAAAATAAAATATGAAGTGTGTGTAAAATGTTTATATACCCCAGCCAGATTTCAGTTTTTTATTTGATCCTGCCTAACGCCAATATTCTCCCAACTACTGCTACTACTACTACACCACTGCAGCTCCTACTTGTATTAATTCTACTACTACTACTAATACCTTAATAGTTACTTCAAATAGTTTCAATTTCATTTATTGACTAGATAAGTAACTTGAGATCTAATTCTATTTTTTTCAAAGACAGTTCAAAAAGCAACATAAATAATGTACAAAATGTACAACAATAGTAATGTACAACATGTATAAATACAAACAGACAGATTTGTATTTATAAAATACAAAGATTAGATTAAAATGAATACAGTGGAACCTGTGCAATTGTCTGAACTCTTCCCTGTTATTTTATTTTTGAAGGTTGACACACAAGTGTGTCAAGCTTCAAGGTCTTTTGTAACTTCCTGTAGTCTTAACTGAAATTGATATCAACCAAAGAATGGGCTTTATCATTTGACAAGGGTCCTTTTTATTGACCTCTGATGTATTTGCGTAGAATATCAACCAAGTTAAAACATTTTGAAATCATTATTTAAAGATATAATTGTCTTTTTCCTTTTAAAATATATGTTTTAAGACTGGAAAATGAATAATAATAAAAATATTTTTACTTTTTTATCAATGCAATTTGATAGAAATCTGAATATTTAATAATTATTATCAGAATATTAATTCCCCCTAATATTTCAAAAAATAAATAAAACTGCTAAAACGACAATAAGGATCTCCTCCCCAGTATCATTTAACCATCAGAGAGGGATTTGCACAGGTAAAATAAATGCACCGCATTGCAAACAGATCCACCGCATTATCAAGAAGAATCTCTGATACCTGCCAGTTATCTGAGTGTCACACGGTAATTAAAAAAGAGATTACACTTGAAATAATAGACTTTGTGAGTCTGGGTAGACCAATGGCACAAAGCTTTTTAGTGTTCTTGAATAAAGCCTTTTAACAAAAAAACCAAATGAAGTACTACGTCTTTACATGGGCCTACAAAAGATAATATTTTTGTTATATTTTTACAGTTTATGCAGTTTATGACATTGTGTCTCTTCCAGGATGATTAGTGTAAAAATGAAGGGAATTATATTCTACAACCTTCCCAGTCAATTGATCTGAACCCAGTTGAATACCATTGGGAGACTAGGACAGTTTTGTTAGCCCTGCTCACCGCCACAATCATCAAAATACCAAATAAGGGAATATCTTGTGTTCTGAAGCTGTTGTGGTGTCTCATGGTGGCCATTACTGAGATGTTTTTAGTAGGTTTTTCCTTTGATTTGTCACCCGTTTGTATGTTATCTACTTATATATTGTTACGTTTATGTTTATGTTATGAACTAATAAGCCTCTCCATAGTGGAACAACTCTATTAAAAATAGCTTGTTTAAATTCTGTTTATTTATGGTTTTGAAGTTACAAGTCTTCTTGTAGGCTCAATTAAACTGGATTAGTCTTATCCGACTCACCTGAACAGGTCTGGTTCATATAAAAACTGTTGAAATTGTATAGCGTGGCAAAATCTTAATGCAAGCCTTAATAATAAAATCTTTGCCACTAAAATTTGCTGTCCCCTCATTATTGTTACACTGTTGTTGTCAATCACTTTGTCAAAGTGTCAACCCTGTGTCTGATACAATTTTCTGGACAAATCGAATAGGGTTTGCAAATAAATTAAAAAATCTTTAAAAGGTTCACACTTTTTTTAGTTTATTAATAATAGTTCAATAATTTCAGTTATTCAAAATCATTAAATTAGACATTTTGAAATTTGAATTCAAAGTTATGTAACGAGGTTGACATTGGGTGCCTCATGGTGTCAATAACCTATCATAATAATAATATAAATGCATCCTAAGGTGGCACAGCACATTTTCTAACCTGTTGAGGATGTCCTCTGTCCAAAAGAACCCAACTAAAAGCCCAATAAATTGTTCTAAGTTCAAAAAGGAAAGGAAAGTTGTTTTGTAGAATGACCGAGGAGCAATCAGAGTGATATATCTTTGGGATTGCAGGTAATTAGATTTGCAGATGTTATGTTGTGAGCAAACATTGAAAAAGCAATTACCTAAAAGGGACTTAAAAATAAGTTGTTACCAGTGAGCAAGAGCATAGGGATTTGTCTCCCCTAATATTAGAAGCATTACGTCTTCCCCCTCCACAACAATAAGATCACTTTGCAAAAAACAGTAATAGTAATGCCCTCCCACATCAAAATCCCTCCTACCTCCTACGTGCCAGTAAGATTAGAGTGTGGAGGGAGGGCCTATTAATTACAGTGATGAGAAGTTTAGATGGGGATAGAGGTTAGAAAGAGGATGCAGAGTGCTCTATCTATGGGCTAGCTTTTTAGCAGCAAAACCTAGAAATGACATCACCGTTGTAACGCACAGGGTAGCACTGTGCCGGTTGGTGGTGGTATTTTGGGTGCACTTTTATTTTGAAGCACACTTTTTCAATGTCACGTTGGACATTATGCGCACCTGTTTGGACTCTGTAATTTGTGTGTGTGTGTATATGTTGTTTCTGTCACTGGGTGTTGCTCATTGTGGATATCATGTTTGAATGTAAGTCCCATCATGGTGTTTTGTCTTATGTGTTTTAGCTGCTTGTTTCAGCATCTTTAGTTAACTCTGTTTACAGTTCGTGTACTTTTGTTTTTGTAAAATAAATTCCCTTTATTTGTAATGTAATGTCTGCGAATGGTTCCAAACTTCCCAAACCCGTGACAACCGTAGTCGAGGATCGGCAGTATAGGCAGATTAAAAAGCACTATACCTGATTTCTGAACAAGAACCCAATTTGACTTTAGACTGCCAGAGGGTAATATTGTTCTACCTGACACAAGGCGTGTCTCCTCCTTTTGGTGGTCAGCCTCCGACAGGGCATCCACATCTGAAGTGTACTGGAGGGCTGTTCCGGGCCAATCTGGCCCAAGTCCAACACTCACTGTAGATACATGGATTGGACAAAATAATAGAAACACCGTGGAAAAGTACAGGTACATTAAAGTAATAAAATCACTATTACATACTCAGCCAGGTCAAAGATGGCATTCTTGTTGACTTGAGTCTGAAAACATTTTAATCCAGGACATTTGCTTTTTTTAGTAAACATTAATAGTTCTAACAATTTGTGTTATTTATTCATGTAATCATATAAAAGGGTGGTTTTAAGTGGTCTACCACTTTGATTTCACGCCGGACCAGTACATTGTTGGTACTTTTACCTGTCATGTCCCGACCTCTAATTCAAGCTAGTTCATAAATTCCTACATCCAAAATTGGGATGTATTTGGTAATCCTTAAACTATCTTGCACAGTGCATAGAAAAACAACAGAGTTGGCCCATTAGATGACGTAGTAATATCTGGATAATTAATAATTGTATTATCCAAATATTGAGATCAGAGAAGCAGAGTGCTCAGTTAGAACATGACCTTCAGGACAATGGAATCCATCAGAATGCTGACTTTGGGGTCCGGTATGTTTCCCACATTCCATTGGTTCCTGCCAGCTCTCTGGTGATCTGAAAAGCAATGGACCTTATCAAACAGCCTTCTGTTTGTTATTATTGGGTGATAATTCTTATTGTAAAACTATATGAAAAAAGTTATTTTAAAAGTTTCACAAGTCCTCCTACGCAGAGTACATCCAAAATATTACCCAAATGAATATTGAAGACATGATGAGGGTATCCCAGGCAAAAAAGGTCCATTTGTATGATGGAACAGTCAGTGGGTCTGGGGGCTCCCAGCATACAACAGGCTGGGACGGTACATACAGTGTGCATTTGGCTCACAGCTGCTTCATCAGATGGGTGGGGTTATTCCCCAGCATCTTATCCAGCAGCGTTGGAATGGCTTGAGTCCCACAGGACGTTCCTATTATAGATTATGGAACAGATTCATTCATCATTGACTTCAATAAATCAGTCAGTGTGTCCAATGAAATGTATACTTATGGATTTTAAAATGCCACACAACCTAACTTCTCACCAGTATGTATGCTAACAACGTTTAAGTGAATTTATAATGCAAAACAGAATGACAATTTTGTGTTAAATAAATAGTAAAATGGAAGTAGAAAATTTGATTTATGGTTAGAAATAATTAGTAAGAAGTACGTCCCTACCCGCAACTACAGAAGCAATTGTCAGAAGTTAACAAAAGTAAATGTTCACTATTTTACTATCAGAATTTTACCATGAAGTGAAAAGATCTCCAGCAATGTATGTGACAAAATAAATGACCTACTAAACTGTCAATTGGTTGTATGATTTGTCCTAATCAGTAATTTTCCAAAATTGCCTGAATCTGTTTCGTAAGGCCATTGGCTGATTGCATAATTTGAGACGTAAATATTAAACCTATGTGTCAGTTTGTTGCAAGAACATTGGTTAGTTTTATCCCAAAAATGACAGTTGGTTTTCATATAAAGAAATAACACAGAAAAATTCCAAACTTCTTTTTCAGTTTTTTTATGTAAGTGTTGCATACTGGTTACAGCAAATAATGTACCTAACATCAATCTGACATATCTTTACACGCCATTAACATGGGGTATTTTAAAAACATTGTACCAAGGATACTGTCGACTGCAAAATTTCAAACAAAAAATGTAGAAAACCTTTGCATACACTCTCTGTTTTAAATTGGTTAATGACAGGGATTGGAATGTTACAAAAATTTAAATGCACCCAAAAATATCAGAAACTAAACAGGGCAGCCAAAGATTGAAATCTGGTTAATGAACTCATCAATACCCAGACAGATATCTCTGTAGTCATTAGTTGTGCACTCTGATTGTGAGGGCCAGTATTCTATCCATGTCTTTTCTCCTAGGACATACTTGTACGTCATTTTTCCATCCTCTTCCACTTTGTGCATGTCTGCAGACTTCCCCATGATCATGTATGTTTTACCCTGCTTTAGATCAACAGCCTTTCTACAGTAAGACAGTCCAATAAAGTCCCGTTTCCTGCCCTCCACTCCCTCATCAGTGCCTGGCTTTACTACCTCATCGATCTTCAAGGTGTAAGTATCAGTGTGTGATGTCAGCTTTAAGTCCTCAATCGTAGCTTTGTAAACGAAATCCAGTCCTGCATCGCAGGCTTTGTCTATACGTTTGACATCCAGCTCATTCTTTTTCTGCATAGTGCATTTTTCTTCAGCACATGTACACACTTCTCCAAGACACAGTCTGCTTAGAGCCCCGCCCTCCCTCTCTGGGTGGTAGAACTTCACACAATGCTTTTGGTTGTAGTATTCATATATAGAGACGGCGGCTGGCTGTAGAACTCCAACATCCTGCACTCTGTGGATCCTAAAGGATATTCTGTCTGCTAGCTTATGGGACACCCTATCCAGATATATAATGAGAGAGCCTCTTTCAGACAGAACACGGTCCATCTCAAACTTCTCTATGTAGCGTTCCCTCCCCATTGACAACTGTTTCAAATCATCTGTGTCTACAATAAAGCCGGTCAGCAAGCCAATATCCAAGACAGACATTGTTGCATCTCTCTCAATGTTACGATACAACATTTCAATGGTAAGCTTGAATGACTCCTTGGCGTCTTCATGACTTGTTCTGTCCTCCTTAGTGAGAGTGACAGTGAGGTCAAAACTTTCACAGTCACTGGACTTTGCTTCTGGCAGAGCATAGTACAGTGTCACCACAGAAACTGTTGCCTCACCATTTCCTGATGCTTTAACGGTCAAGTCCTTGTCTATGGAATTCACCTTGTCTGTACGAGTGAGGAACTGATTCTTGTTGTTAATGGACCACTTAGTGACTGATGCTCTGCCATCCACCTCAATGTTAATGTCCAGGTCAATGTCCTTCTGGTCCTTCACATTGATCCAATATTCAGCCACAGCTTGGAACACCATGACGGTGGCCTGTGTGGATCCGTATCCCCCTCCTACCTTCTTCTGTTGGTTCAGCCATCTGACAACAGGCCCAGCCTCTTCGAAGGCCTTCACCTTGACCAGGGCAAGTAAAGCATATGATGTGGCTTCTAGAGTGAATGGGTGACCACCAGGAACTGGCCAGTGGTCCAGCTGTGGTGAGGCAAACTTCATCAGGGTCTCCTTGTTGAGTTTCCCAGCATTGGCCAGAGCATATGATGTCATAGCTACAGCGTAGGGGTTTGTCAGGTGGTTCAAACGGTTCTCCAGGTATGTTACTGCCTTAGTCATACTGCCTGGTAGACTGTTGACAGTCTGCTCACACTGTGATTTTGCCTCCTGCATGGCAATAAGAACGAAGGCTGTCATGGAGGCATCAGAATCTGATCCCCTCACGTCACCTGTCATTTCGGAGTGAATGACCGGAGCAGATTCCTTGAAAAGGCCGTCTGGCTGTTGAGTGTTTAGGATCAGCCACTTGATTGCACCACAGAGCACATGCTCTTGAACACTGACCAAAGTACTGGACATGGCAAAGATCTTTGCTACATAGGCTGTTAGCCAGGTGCTGCTCGGTCTGTCGATCCAGGCAGCATAGGAGCCATCACCTTTACGGTAAGCCAGTTCACGTTGATAACCGCTGTTGATATATTGGATGGCTGTGTTTCGTTTTTCCAGGCCAATATCCTCCCACTTCTTGGTGTTGTCTAGGTAGTGTGTAGCAATGACAGGCAGGCTCATGTAGATCATGTTCTGTTCCCCACAACCAACTGGTTGAACTATCAGACTGCCCAGAGAATTTCCACTAATGGCCTGCTCCACAAGCACACTGGTTTGTTCTCCACCCGTCACACTGATCAGTGTGTCTGCATTGGAGTTTGGCACCCTGTTCCTGGGCACTCCACTGGGTATGTGTTCCGTTTGCTCACCACCATTTTTAGCAGGATTCAGAAGCACATTGTGTTCCTTTTTTACCAGCACTCCCTCAGCCACGACACGCAGGTCTCTCTTCACTCCGTCATTGGTTCCAGAGTTTTTTACAGAAGCCTTGACCTCGATGGTGTGCATACCCAGCGTCATGGGGATGATGACATATGGGACCGCCCGGGTGGACATGGGGTCCATGTTCACTTCCTGTTTGTACTTACCCTTCTTACTGGCTGAGCTGCACACCTCATCGTTCCCTATCAGCTCCACACGCACAGTGATGGGGTCTTCACTGTAGTTGTGTAGGATAGCTTTAACTTCCAGCTGTTCATTGCGAACTGCAGAATAGGGCAGCTTAAGATCAATGAAGAATTCCTTCAAAACAATCATCTCAAATGGATTTGCCACACAGATGCCATGAGTTTTAGACAAACTGATAGCCGTCACCTGCCAGGTGGTGATGGAATCTTTCAGGAAGTTTTGCTTTGTTACTGATCTGGTCACACAGTCCTTGTCATTAGCAGGACATTCTGGAAGAGTAAGGTCCTCCCACATCCAACTCTCAGGGAACTGACTACGAGACACAATGTCTTCAGAACTCATATACTCCCCATCATCTTCCTCTTCACTGCGGGCGAGCTTCAGCGCGTCCTGTTTGAAGTCTGCCTTCTTGGAGACCATCTCTTTGCAGCAGTCGAGGAAGGCTTTTACGCATACATCTCCATCTGTGATGTACTGGGACCGTTTCTCACAGGTGTATCCCATCTTGTTGTCCTTCATTCCATCCACACAGCATTCTCTGGCCAGGCCACTGTACTTACTGGACAAACCAGTAATGACGTTACCAATGGTTACTGCACGCCTCCGTCTGGCACTTACAGGACAGCTAGGGTCTGTTCTGATTCCAGTCCCTTTTGCTGTGTTAGTCTCCATTATCAGACCAGCATCATAGAAAACCCCCATGCTGTCTGCTCCACCTCCCGCTGTACAGCCTGTATCATGTTTCTCTATTGTTTCCCAGATCTTGGTTTGTGTGAGACGGTGTTTGTTGTTGAGTACATAGACTCCCTTGTCTACCGCCACCAGTCCTACTTTAGCTCCTGGGTCTCCAGTGATGGTCAGACTGAAAGCTTTACGAGGCTCATAGGATGCCTTGGGTATGGTCGTCTTCACTTCCAGTGTACCCATACAAGAAACCTTGACATCAACCCAGACAGAGTCTGCCACTAGGTCAGCAGTTCCCACATGGTAGTACGCTACAACACGGAATGACGGAAGCATCTCCTTTGAGATGGGTACCGAAAGTGACACCAGAGCATTTCCCTGCCTCTTGAATCTTCCCACCTTCACCAGCTGACCTCTGCTCAGGAACATGTATGTAATGTCATGATTTTGTATAGGTACAGGTCCCAGATTCAGGTTGATCTTAATAGGGTCTCCTATCTTCAGCTCATTAGAGTCAACCCCAATATGGAGGAAGTTCTTAGTGGTTGTCCGGTAAGGTAGAGCCGTCATGCTGGCCTCTGCCTGTCTGGTGGGTAGGAGAGTTGGATCATTAGTTTTCACAGTGATTTTCAAGTCAGCTGATGAAACAGTATTGAGTGTTACTTTGGCAAATCCATTGCCCTTGGTCCATCCTCTTGCATTATCTGGAGTTACCAGGATCTCCACTCGACTGGCTGGGGAGTTGTCTGGATTTGTAACGTAAACAGACACATCAAAGGGCATCCCAGGTTTGAAGTATTTTGGCGTTCTCTTGAAGAGGATGGTGTATGGTGAAGTCACAATCTGGATCCCTCTCTTCTCTGCCTCCACCATCTCACCCCCACTCTCTGTTAGTACACTGACCGATACATAGATGGACTGTTTGACCAGCATTTTGATGTCCTCAAAAGTCTGTTTGATGTTCTCACTGGTTAGCTTAGTCTCTCCTTTACCATCTTTTATGTCTACTCTCTGCAGAGAGCCAGGAAAGCTCTTCTTCTCGTTATCTGTAGTGATGACCCCAAACACCACATAGGCTGTCCCTGTCACATCCTTACCGTATAGATATTTGGCAGTGATTTCAACGATTAACTCTTTGTCGTCAACATAGAAGAAGGCTTTGGATGGGGTCAGACTAACCTCAAAGCTGGGTAAAACATATTCTTTAACCTCAAAGTCAGATGAAAAGGTCTTCTGGGGCGTGCTCTGGAACCTTGTGACCACATGCCATGTCCCAAAGCTGACGATATCAGGGAGTTTGAACTGTCCAGATTTGACTCCCTTGTCTGGGTTGACAATCTCCCTGATGATTGTGATGTTCTCTGGAGTCATGATCTCTACAGAGATTGCAATCTCTTTTTTGTTAGCAATCGCCTTGTCCTGAAAGAGGTCTCTGGTCAGAGGCTCCAAGCTAGGGCTCATAGAAAACACTCTGTAGTAGACAGTGCTGGCTGGTGTGTAAATGGTCTTGTCCGTCTGGATGAAGATATATCCAGACTGGAAGGAGACCAGAACAACCTTCTCCAGTACGCGGTCAGGGAACTGGGCCTGCAGGACCACATACTGCTTCTGCTTAATGTCATCTGAGAAGTGGTCACCCTCTGGGATGACCACTTGTTCCAGAGCTTGAAAATTGTTTGCTGAGTTTAGAGTCACCTTTTTAGAGACAAGCACTTTGTTTTGGGTTGGGTGGTTCTTCACCATGATAGTAACCGGCAGGTCACCTCCTGTATGGTCCTGAGATTCCACAAAGATGTTCTCATTACTGCCAACTCTCAGCAGGTTAGGAGCGGACAACACATGTAGTGCAGCTCCATCAGATAAGTTAGGTAAGGTGAATGCTACAGCCACAGCAGCCAGACAGAGCAAGTTGCTGACCCCCATCTTCTCCACTGATTCACTGTAATGATGCCTTTTCCCCCACTCTCTGGCTTTTATTCCTCCTGCTTTGGCTTTTAGGGTTAGCTCCACCTGTAGGAAGAGTTTCAGACTCCCCCGTGGGCTGCGTCACTTACCAGCAGTGGAGTTGGGAAATCAAAAGTCTAGATAATATTTGTTGTAAAGTCCACTGTGAAGCAAAACAAACAGCACAATCAAAGTCAATCTGTACCACAGACAAGTTGAGAATTTGTTAAGTACCAGGCCTTCAGACCCCTTCACTTTCTTCACTGTTTGTAGTTTTTTTATTGAGTCCTAACTTTATACCACCAATCTACATAAAATGCTCTCATTAAATCAATCAATCAGATGTATTTATCCTGTTTTACATCAGCAGTTGTAACAAAGTGCTTTTACAAAAACACCCAGCCTGAAACCCCAAGGAGCACAGACCGACTGATGAAGCACAGTGCCTAGGAAAAACTCCATATGGTTGCTTGAGTTCAGGATGAAACCTAGAGAGGAACTAGTTTCAGAGGTGTGACCCGACCTCTTCTGGCTGTGCTGGGTGATGTTTAAGAGGTAGTGAAATTATCTCTGTTGTGGTTTATCCTAACCTTGTTTTTTTTTCAAATATGTAGGAATGTCAAACACTTTTCTTTTTATAGGTTTTTAATTTCTCTTGAGTAATTAATAACACTAATGGATAAGTTAGGATAAGAAACTGGGGCCTATATACAGAATATTTAGTGTGATCCTAGTTTAATAGAGAATTTGTTTTAGAAAATTAAATGTTATGAGAACTGTTCCTGCTTTCTATCTCTGGGATAAAATGGAAGTGAACGGGCATCTGATGTATCGTTCTAAAATGTGATACATTTGGTTTTCCAAAATGGAAAGGTACAGTGCATCCGCAAAGTATTCACAGCGTTTCACTTTTTCCACATGTTGCTATGTCACATCTGTATTCCAAAATGGATATATTAAATTATAAATTATTTTTTTCCTCATAATTTTACACACAATACCCCATTATGCTTTTTATTTGATTTGCAAAAATTAAGAACGAAAATATAAACATTACATAAGTAATTACAGCCTTTGCTCAATACTTTGTTGAAGCACCTTTGGCAGCATTTACAGTCTTAGGTCATTTTGAGTATGATGCTACAAGCTTGGCACACATATTTTAAGGCAGTTTTTTTACATTCTTCATTGCAGGACCTCTCAAGTTTCATGAGGTTGGATGGAAGCATCGGTGCACATCCATTTTCAGATCTTTCACAGAGTTGTCCCGATGCCACACCTTTGTTATCTTTGCTTGGTGCTTAGGGTTGTTATCCTGTTGGAAGATAAACCTTTGACCCAGTCGGAGGTCCATAGCGCTCTGGAGCAGGTTTTCATCAAGGATATTTGTGTTTATTGCTACATTCATCTTTCCCTCGATCCTGACTAGTCTCCCGTTCCTGCTGCTGAAAAACATCCCCACAGCATGATGCTGCCACAACCATGCTTCACTGTACAGATGGTATTGGCCAGGTGATAAGCAATGCCTGGTTTCCTCCAGACATGATGCTTGGCATTCAGGCTAAAGAGTTCAATCTTTGTTTCATCTGATCAGAGAACTTTGTTTCTCATGGTCTGAGAATCCTCCAGGTGCCTTTTGGCAAACTCCAGACAGACTGAGAATTGGCATTTACTGGCCACTCTACAATACAGGCCTGATTGGTAGAAAGCTGCAGAGAAGGCTCTTCTCTCTTCACAGAGCAGCGCTGGAGCTGACCATCGGGTTCTTGGTCAACTCCCTGACTAAGGCCTTTCGCACCCCAATGGCTGGGCGGCCAACTCTAGAAAGAGTCCTGGTGGTTCCAAACTTCTTCCATTTATGGATGATGGAGGCCACTGTGCTCATTGGGACTTCAATGCTTTCCCAGATCTGTGCCTCGATACACTCTCTGAGTCTCTGAGGTCTTCAGACAATTCCCTGGACTTCATGGCTTGGTTAGTGCTCTGACATGCACTGTCAACTGTGGGACCTTATATGGGCAGGTGTGTCCCTTTCCAAATAATTTCCAATCAACTGAATTTACCACCGGTGGACTAAAATAAAGTTGTAGAAACATTTCAAGGATGATCAGTAGAAACAGGATGCACCTGAGCTAAATTTTGAGTGTCATGCAAAGGCTGTGAATACTGGAGGTTTTGTACTTTATTTTTTATAGATTTGCCAAAATGTAAAAGAAAAACACGTTATCATTATGGGGTATTGTGTGTAGAATTATGAGGGAACAATTAATTAATCAATTTTGGAATACGGCTGTAAAAGCGTGTGGAATGCTTTTCGGATGCACTGTATGTTTTTTAATCATTATAACCATTGTTATTGTCTGAGACAGCAATTATTTGTATACCAAAGGCATGCTGGACTCACAACTCCTGGATCTCTTTCCTTAAATCTTATATTTTGTTTTTACATTCTCTTGAAATGTCATGTCCAATAAAGCTGGTTCAGGGACAGCACAGTAGTCACTAACATCACACTCCATGGACTCTTTGCAGGTCTCTCTCTCCTTTCCCACACACTGGGTTTTGGTGGCGGGATTATGAAATTGTTCCACTCAAATAGCACAATAGCACTGGTAAGGCTCCTTTAACCATTCTCCCCTCAGCTGTTTTGAGTTACAATATTTGGTATTTTGTAAAATGTCTGCTACATACTTTAGAGTGGACTGTAATAGTGAAGTAGTCCCGGCATATTTGGGAAGCTATGGTAATAAGCTATAGTAATAACACCAACTTTGTCAATGCGGTGCACAGAGGTACAGAGCAATGTTCTGAATATTTATTTTCCTGTTTCTGAAAAAAAGAAATCTGTGTCTCAAGTTGTCAGACTATTGTATACATTTAACGCACACTGGAAACTTGAGTGCAGTATTATTTTAAAAGGGAAGTACGATAAATGTAAAGATGGCATTTTATATTTCTAGTCTATTTGCAATAGTAGATCTCAGATCTTGGGCCCACTGCGCTAATATTTTTGTCCTCTTGCTCAGTTGTGCACTGGGGCCTCCCAGTCCTATTTCAATTCTTGTTAGAGAATGTTTGTTGAAGGAAGTAATATACAGCGTTGTACCAGATCTTCAGTTTCTTGGCAATTTGTATTATGAAATAGCTTCAGAATAACTTTTATGTTATGGCAATTTGTGGCCTCTAATCGAACCCACACACTGATGCTGAAGATACTGAACTAGTCTAAAGGCCAGTGCTTATTAAACCAGCTCAACAGTTCTTAGCGGTCATATTCGAAAAAGGGTTTCCTAATCAATTATCTTTAAAAATAAAATAAAAAAATGCCAAAGAACATGCCATTTGGACACAGGAGTGACAGCTGCTGTTAATGGGCCTCTGTACGCTTATGTAGATATTCCATTGAAAATCACCAATTTTTTTATAATAATAGTAATTACGTAAGTAAATACAACAAGACTTTAAAAAAAGTCTCAACTTGTTGCTGGTATCAAATTTAAAATGGGCAAAGACATGAACATTTCTTAGCTTTAACATTTGATATGTTGACTGTGTACTATTTTCAGTAAAGTATTGGGATGAATGATTTGCGTATTATGGCATTATGGTTTTATTTGCATTTTATGCAGCATCCGAACTATTTTGGAAAGAGGTTGTCTGCACTGTATTTCTTATCAATTGTATGTTATTTTAATGGACAAAACTTAGCTTTTCTTTAAAAACCAGGAAATGTTTTTATTACCCCAATGTTTTGAACTATAGTGTATATTCTTTATTATCTGTGTTCAATAGTTAGTTTAATAAATGTAAAATTAGTCTTTTATAATAAAACCCCCATGTATGCTTGTGTATTTCAGAGAACAAGTAAAACTGAGCTACCCATTCCTGTCAATGAGACCCGTAAGAACACACATAATTTACTGAAATGTGTTGCTCTTTTCTGTTCGTTATCAGGCAGATGCAAACATAGGGTCTAAAGATCAATTTTGCAACAGTCTGTATTTCTACTACATCAATTTATTGCACCACACTGACTCTGGAAAGTGGTTTCGATGTCATCATAGGTTTGAAAATTGTCCTGTTGGTTGCTCGTTGCCCTATTCAAATCAATGCATGTCTTTGTAGTTGTTTGCCTATTTTGGATGCATGCTTTTCATAAAATCAAGTGTGTAATCCGCAAAGAGCTCTCGTTCTGGTCTGTCCTGTTTGCACTGATCCACAAAGGAGTCTCTCTAGTTCTCTCTGCTCTCTAATCTCCCCGTGTCCTTACTCCTGATTCTTGCTCTTTACCTCCTCCCAAAGGAGGGCAGACAGATGCTTTCAGCTCTTTAAAACAGAAAGTTCCCCTTGCTTCTCTCTTTCTCTCTCTGACTTGAAATTGGAAACGAAGTTATCTCACCACAGAGATGGGGGCTGGCTGCCTGGTCTAGGTCTTCGGTGTGACGATGGGCCTTAGTGTGACGTGACCATAACATATTGCATTTGCACAGACAAAGATGATTTATTGTCACTGTCTTCCACATTTTCCATTATTGGCCATGCTGTTGATTAGAGGAAGAGGATCATACAACAAATACAACTGATCATAACACATGCTCCTAAGCATTTAGCAAATCTCATCGATAACCGAAGGGAGGTTTTGTGTCCTCAATCCAATCTCCCAAAGTCAACGAGCTGCAATGCTTTGTCTGTTTCTAGGGAATTTGAATCCTGCTGGAATTGCCAAACTTATCCAACATGAACTTTGTTAACACAACTTGGCTTACTTGGCAGCATATATATTACTTGAAGGATTTTACTTTATTAATTATAAGCACTTAAATGTATGAATCATCTTCTTTACCTGTACTCACTGTCTGAGAACTGGAATGAACAACTGACAGATGCACTGTTTGGCCCCGTGGCGAGTCAGGTTAACAATGCTGTAACTAACGCTTGAGTTTCATCTTTTTCCTCACTTGGTGTAGAGCTCTGTTGTAGTGGTGACACTCCTTGGCATAAGTCACATACTGTGGGGTGAACAAGTTTTTGATACACTGGCGATTTTGCAGGTTTTCCTACTTACAAAGCATGTAGAGATCTGTAATTTTTATCATAGGTACACTTCAACTGTGAGAGACGGAATCTAACAAAAATCCAGAAAATCACATGATATGATTTTTGAGTAATTAATTTGCATTTTATTGCATGTCATAAGTATTTAATCACCTACCAACCAGTAAGATCTCTGACTCTCACTGACCTGTTTTCTTTAAGAAGCCCTCCTGTTCTCCACTCATTACATGTATTACCTGCACATATTTGAACTCGTTACCTGTAGAAAAGACACATGTCCACACACTCAATCAAACAGACTCCAACCTCTCCACAATGGCCAAGACCAGAGAGCTGTGTAAGGACATCGGGGATAAAATTGTAGACCTACACAAGACTGGGATAAGCTAGAGGATAATAGGCAAGCAGCTGGGACCACAGTCTCAAAGAAAACCATTAGTAACACACTACGCCGTCATGGATTAAAATCCTGCAGCGCACACAAGGTCCCCCTGCTCAAGCCAGCGCATGTCCAGGCCCGTCTGAAGTTTGCCAATGACCATCTGGATGATCCAGAGGAGGACTGGGAGAAGGTCATGTGGTCTGATGAGACAAAAATAGAGCTTTTTGGTCTAAACTCGCCGTGTTTGGAGGAAGAAGAAGGATGAGTACAACCCCAAGAACACCATCCCAACTGTGAAGCATGGAGGTGGAAACATCATTCTTTGGGGATGCTTTTCTGCAAAGGGGACAGGACGACTGCACCGCATTGAGGAGAGTGTGGATGGGGCCATGTCTCGTGAGATCTTGGCCAACAACTTCCTTCCCTCAGTAAGAGCACTGAAGATGGGTCATGGCTGGGTCTTCCAGCATGACAACGACCCGAAACACTCAGCCAGGGCAACTAAGGAGTGGCTCCGTAAGAAGCATCTCAAGGTCCTGGAGTGGCCTAGCCAGTCTCCAGACCTGAACCCAATAGAAAATCTTTGGAGGGAGCTGAAAGTCGGTATTGCCCAGAGACAGCCCCGAAACCCGAAGGATCTGGAGAAGGTCAGTATGGAGGAGTGGGACAAAATCCCTGCTGCATTGTGTGCAAACCTGGTCAAGATCTACAGGAAATGTATGATCTCTGTAATTGCAAACAAAGGTTCCTGTAACAAATATTAAGTTCTGCTTTTCTGATGTATCAAATACTTATGTCATGCAATAAAATGAAAATTAATTACTTCAAAATCATACAATGTGATTTTCTGGATTTTTGTTTTAGATTCCGCCTCTCACAGTTGGAGTATACCTATGATAAAAATGGCAGACCTCTAAATGCTTTGTAAGTAGGAAAACCTGCAAAATCGGCAGTGTATCAAATACTTGTTCTCCCCACTGTATACTCCCCACAAAAGACCAGGGGTCAATCCCCAAATAACCGCAAATAAAATATTAGGAAAATGACCTCCCACATTGAAGTTAACAAACACATTCAAGTCAGTTTTAAAATGTAAAACATTGATTTTAGAAGAAGATGTCCGCACACTGCGTACAATTTATGTAGCAAATTCTGGCATTATTTCAACACATGTACACACACATTGGAGTTCCCCCAAATCTCCCTTTTGTCAGTCATTGGTGTCCAGCTTTATCTGATGTCCTCAACAGATAAACCTTTGAACCTTCTGTGTTTTGGTTTGATTCTGCAAGGTACCATTTCTCCTTTAATGTGTATTTGTTCACTCCTCCACACTGACTTAAAATCTCAGATTTGTGGACAAAATGATGTCTCACTCATGCTTGCTCCAATCCAATGATAGTAAATCAATTTCAAATCTGAGGGTAGATAGTCAAAGCATCTAAGTACCTCAGAAACCTCATGGACCCCATACATATGGTCTCTATCCCAGATACTACACTCTGGACAAAATGTCAACCCTTAATTAAAAATAAATAACTTCAGGGCAGTCAACACACCCACAGAGGTGTTACCGAGGTCACATTTTTCCCACGTTGCAGAGAAATGCTTTTAGGATACGTAGAAATGTGGAAATTTATACATTGGATGAAAGTCATAGTTTTGTTGAAATTCCATTAGAAGTCAGCAAAGACCCTATTCTGGGCTATTTCTTTGTCCACATGATGTGTTTTTATCAGCAGGATATGTGTACTTCCCTTCGCATTGTTTTTATTTTATTTTCTCCTTTTATGGTGTTAGGTTGTGTACGTTTCGTTGTAAATTTCAATTACTCAAACTGTTACTTGCATTGAAAACCCATGATAATATGGATACCACTCAATCCCAAGCAGATATAGGCTGAATTTTCTTTATTTTCAATCAATTATGTTGTACTTTAGGACACAAAATATTACTATGTAAATAATAAGAATACTTCAATGAATACTTTAGTGTACTTATAATTCATGATGATTAGCATTTTAGTACAATTCCAATGTATTCCTAATGTATTAGAAAAATCCTTTGTACATTACCAATATGTTAGGAGTCTGGTGGAGAGAATAACAAGAGTGAGCAAAGATTTAATAAAGATCTATAATATAACATATATGTCACGGTGTTGTTGTGCGGCGGAACCAAAAGCGGACATTTTGTAAAGTAAAAGGTGATTTAATCCAATAAACAAAAAGACACACTAACACGAACTGTAAACGTCAAAAGTAAAGGTGCTGTGATAAACAACAAAACAGAACTTAAATAGCTTACAAAGAACATGTAGCGTATCCACTCGACATAGGATTAAACAAA
>JACXGK010001468.1:0-17415 GCA_016801125.1 Novumbra hubbsi | reverse complement strand
TATCTGTTTATCTTTTTTAGTTGGTACATGATTCCATGTGTGTTTTCTATTAGTTCTGATGTCTTCACGTTATTCCACAAGGTGGAAAATAGAAAAAATAAAATACCATTGAATTAGTAGCGGTGTCCCAACTTTCAAAAGCTACTGTTTACAGATGGTGAACAACTCAAAGAAAAACGTATCTTTTGTCATAGGTTTTATTATTTTTGAAAGCTTGCAATATCGGTGTATTGAGGCTTTTTTGGCGGCTTGTGGCACCAACTCCTTAGTTAAATACTTTATGTTTCCTTTTCCTATGCTTTGTCACCCGTATGTATTACTAGCTTGGAGGTCCAGGGTTTCTTTTGAGGACAATAAAAGTTTCCTTGTTTATTAAACTTGCAGTCTGTGATTTCTGGTCAATGGTTGTAAGTGATGCCTTCCCAGAAACTGTGCACAGTCATATATGTGCTTCTTTGTGGCTCAAGTTTTCATGGTCAACTGAAGTATGGCAGTCATTCTACTAATAGATTATTTACAAATAAACACCATGGTAGACATCCAGCCCAAATGGGAGGTTTCATGAATAATTGTGTTTAAAAGTCCCAGACTGCATCTTTAAGGCACAAACCAGTCAAAGACCCCAGCACAAGTCTTTCACATTGTTTGAGCTTCTGACTTTGGATCCATCCCTAAAAAAGTCTACACTTCAGGCACTTTTGAAACCTTATAATGTGTCATTGTCAACATATTTTCCTAGCATGGAGGTGACCAGTGAATGGAAAAAAAAACACTAATGCTGATTCAAGGAGCTCTGAGTGAGAGTGTCTGCAGCAAAACGCTAAATTGTATAAAAACAATATATGTTCTCATTCTCTTCACCGGACCCTGCCACCAATAACTGATTCCATGGATGAGCTATGGTCAGTACTCCAGCAGGAATCCATTTCAATCACCAGCTGCGTGATTTAGTTATAAAAAGACATGAATAAACATCTGGGACCACAAAGAAGTGTCTGTATTCAAAGTTGCACGGTAATTGAATCACCTGATTGTTCTTAGTAAAGCTTATGTCATCTGTGTGCTAAAAAAGCTGTTTTGGAATTTCTAGAGCTCCACCTAAGGTCTATATTACTTGTGTGGCAAATTTGAAAAATATTTGCACACTAACACAATATATTCAAATACATTTTTCTGCCAGTACATCACTTTGGTTCACAATGCACAAGCATAGAGCCACATGCAATGATGCTGCATGTTTTCCCTGACTTGCACAGGGCTGTAATTGTTCCTGGGTAGCAATAAAAAGTGCCCAAACAACTCAATGTTGAATGATTATTTAGATATGTAATTGTAGCGTATATTAGCGTATATATTCTACTAAGGCAGAAACAATGACAAGATTTGACAACGCCAAGCAACATTGGTTGACTTGCTCAATGTAATCATTGGAAAATAATGTGATTGAAAAGTAAGATGAGAAAAATGTATCTGGGAAATACAACTCTTTATCATGAAATGTATTATTTTCATCGGAAATACAATCTATTATTGTGACATCAACAAGGAGGAGATTATTTAACAAAATGTATGGAAATATTTGAATTCATACAACATTTCGCAAAAAAAATGCATATTTACATATTGAATTCATTATTTCATGTTGAGTTGTTTGGTACTCCATATTGATGCCTTCCGCTAATATTGGCACCCTTGGTAAATCTGAACAAAATGGGTTGCAAATGTTTATCAAAAATATTTAAAAAAGGGCACGTAAAAACGTTTTCTTTTGTCACGTTCATTAGCGCATTCAGACATTTTTATAAATGAATCACATTCCAGTAGTTAGAACGAAGTGCTTTTACAAAAACCAAGCGTGAGCTTATCCGAGCAAACTCAAACAAGATGAATCTTGTGTGTTAATGTAGATGGGCATTTATTCTTAACATTGCTAAAAATGTACAGTATGTTGGTGAAAATAAGTTACTGCTATGTGTTGTCACTGATTGACATTTGTCATATTAATGGAAAGCTCACAGCCGAGAGCAAGCCATTTCAGGATGTTGCCATTCAAAAATCCAAAACAATCAAACCACAAAGTTTCCAGTCCTTGTTCTGTCCTGGAGCCTATTATTTATAGGCAAAAACAAACGTAACAGCCTAATTGTGTTTTTGTTCCCTCTTTATAGGTAATGGGTAACACTCTGCACCAAAGGGAATTGTTCTGTTCTACTAAAAGAAAAAGGGAAAAGAACTGGAAAGAACACAATCGTATTTCACCGTAATCGAAACTCCTAGACATGTGTTTGTCATCTGGAGTGCAAAAGGGACAAAGTCAGCATAGGGGCAATCTCCACAGGCTTTGGGACTCAGGAAGCCAGACAGAAGAGAATGGTGAGAACTGGTCCGCAGTGTGCAAATTAATCTCCAGGGCAGTCTCATAATAATACAACATGCCCTTGCAAAGCCAAACATCTTTGCACATGATGGTAGTAAAACTCTTGATTTTGCTTGTATAATGAATGATCAGCCGGAATAAAGATGATTTTGAAACAAGAAAGAACTTGCAAAATCTTTTCATTGAGTAGGATGCACTGGGAGTCTAACAATATGGAAACGTAGAGAGCGGAGTTATGTACTGTTGGTTTTGATTTGTCGTTGCCTGATCTTTAAGTTCTGCTCAGATGTTAAGGGTGCAGTATGACTCAGCTTTGGAGTGCAGATGTAATTAGCGGGTAGTGGGTGTATGTGACTGTATGTATGACAGGGTGTTTTTGATCATGGAAAGGGTACTGTGTGTGGTAGATGTAGCATATAAAGATCAGAAGTTTGGCTATGTGGTTGAATTCAGGGAATAAACAATGGCCATGATGACTCAAAGCCGTGGGATCTATGAGTCACAGTTTATGAAATTGGAAGTTTAACATTGTGTTGGCCATGTTTTCGTTTATGTGTTTATGTTTCTTACCTAACAACACTACCGTTCAAAAGACTAAGGTCACTTAGAAATGTCTTTGTTTTTGAAGGAAAAGCTAATTTTTTGTCCATTAAAATAGCATCAAATTGACCAGAAATACAGTACAGACATTTTTAATGTTGTAAATGATTATTATAGCAGGAACTTGTTGATTATGAGTGGAATATCTACGCAGTCATACAGAGGCCCATTATCAGGAACAATCCGTCAGTGTGTTTGCTAATATCCTATGTTGCCTACTAACGAAATGAACAACCAGCAAAAGGTGGTTATGATCTGCTACTGTAGTTCTGATGATGAAACTGCACTCATCTATTTTCATTTGCACCAAATTTGGAAAAGTGTGTTCCTGGATTGATAAAAGCCTATTTTCAAATGAATCCAAAGTCAATTCCAATGGCTTTGGATACATACTGAGTTCCACTTGGGGAGTAGTGGAGACAAGTGTTGTAATTGTCCTTTAAGTTTAAGGTGAGCTTTTCAGGGTTACTGGTAGGGGCATTTTCACAGCATCATCGGCGGCCATGGCCAGCGGTTCCTGTGTGTGTTGCTGTGTTGCCCTTCCAAAATGTCTTCCTTTGTGCCAAACTTCCCTATGTGCCCTTGGTCTGGATATAATATCAACCTCACTCACATTCGAACAGATTCAGGGATGAAATAAAAAAGCATGATTACAATCCATTGCGGATTTCAAAGTTTTTCTATAGTTTAGTTTCATATCGACTGTTACAATTTCATTCAACCACATGCGTAATGACACTCATAACAGTTACTTACATGGAACGTTAACGGATACATTTTTAGAAGCCACACTGTAGATAATTTGTGCCTGAAAATAGCTGGAACTTATGCCTCTTTAGATTTGTACACTGTCACATCATCAATGGTTTTTCAATATTAGAAAATGTTCAGATCTTTTTTAGAAATATGGACATGAATATTTGATTTTCTTTCCATCAATATCCATAGATTCATGTGATGTAATTGAACCAAAAACATTGCAATTCTAACCATGATATAATTTATTTAACAAAACATTTACAAATATGCCATTTCGTACCTAGGACACCCTATGCCCTAATAGCTGGTTTTGTCCCCTTTGGCTGAAATAACCTCAATAAGACATTTCCTATAACTGTCTACCAGTCTCTGACATCGATTGGAACAAAGTGGAAATGTCATGGTTTGGGGCTGCTTTGTAAATCCACATCCAAGTCAAAGCTCGGATCTCTTATTGGTATGCTGTGGGGTCATGGGGTTTCCAATTTTTTTTTGCATGACTGTATGTGTAGTGATGTAATTGGGGAAAAAACATTTCAGCTGATAAAAAAACTAATTACCTGGTAGATTTACAGTGCATCCGGAAAGTTTTGACAGCGCTTCACTTTTTCCACATGTTATTATGTTAGTGCCTTATTCCAAGATGGATTTAATAAATTTTTTCCGTCCAAATTCTACACACAATAACCCATAATGACAAAATGAAGTTTGTTTCATATTTTTTATATACTTGCAAAAATTAAGAACAAAAATATAAACATGTACATAAGGATTCGGAGCCTTTGCTCAGTACTTTGTTGAAGCACCTTTGGCCGCAATTACAGCCTCAAGTCTTTTTTAGTATGATGAGTATGATGCTACAAGCTTGGCACACCTATTTTTTATCCATTTTGGAATATGGCTGTAGCATAACAGTGTGTGTCCACAATGTGGAAAAAGTGCTGTGAATACTTTCCGGATGCACGGTATGTACCTCCCTGCAACAATGGCTGTGGACACACACAAGAATGAAGGTTGGGCAAAAAGGGCCAAGACAGATGTGGGACATTTGTGTGAGGCTATTAAATCCCTTTTATACTCTAATTGCTTACTGTATTTTGAACGGGAATAACGTCCTCACTGGGATTGCAAATATAAATGTGTGTGCGTGTGTACGTGTGAGGGTGTACAGGATATCTTGTATTGGATTGAAATAGAGTATACTATTTCAACATACAGTCAGCATTTATGAGAGGAAACATTTTAGAGTGCCCGGCAAGTTTACAATGGTGTTACATGTCTACACAGCTATTTGTGAAGGCCGAGAGCCTTTGAGACCCCTGTGTCGTTGACAGGCAACATGCCCTCTCAGTCTGGACCCTGCATGGTTTTTTGACTAAGTATGCTGCAAGCGGGAAGTAGAACGTTTGATTGTCTGCTCGTAGGCCTTTCTAATAAGCCACGGCAAAAGTGAGACTGTTTTTGCGGGATGTAAATGAGTGTGAAATCCATGCATGTCAGTCTGTCTGCAACGTGTGCATGGTTGTGTGTTTCTGCATTGTGGCTGTTTTTTTTTCTACATGCCTGCACAAATGTGTGTGTGTACATGCATTTGTGCGTAGTGGGACTACAGTGAATATTTCTGACTGTATTATGCAAGAGAGTGCATTTATGTGTTATGGAGCGGGGGGTAATGGTGCTTTACTTGGGACTGGGCCCTAGAGCCACAAGAAGAGAACTCTGAATCTAGAATCACCGACTAGTAGGCGGGAGAACATAGCCGGGCAGAGTAGAACACTGGGTCTATTGACACTAACCATTTTCCCCTGGCAGAAATTGTATAAAATGAGATCACTCTACTGCACATAAATAAAGAGAAGATGCCAAAGAAAAAGAAAGTATGTCCCTTTCCAGAACGGCAGCTTAGCTATAGTTGTTGTGTAACAGAACAATGTGACTGCAGCAGCTACAGAGAAGCAAAGAGAGTGAATGAGAGACAGAGAGTGGGGAGAAAGAGAAAAGAGTCGGTCTGTTTTGGTTGTATGCTAAAAGCACCATAAAACATATCCAGGGCCTCATTCACTCCTCGTTGGGTTGTTTCATTTTAAGTGCAGGCTATGTCAACTGTTAGTAGTAGGGGATGAGCCAGCCCCTTAACCCCATTCCCAACTCCCCTTAACCCTCACCCCAACTCCCCTAACCCTCACCCCAACTCCTCTTAACCCTTACCCCAACTCCCCTTAACCCTCATCCCAACTTCCTTTATCCCTCATCCAAACGCCCCTTAACCCTCATCCCAACTCCCTTTAACCCTCACCTCAACTCCCCTTGACCCTCACCCAAACCCCCCTAACCCTCATCCCAACTTCCTTTATCCCTCATCCAAACGCCCCTTAACCCTCATCCCAACTCCCCTCACCCCTTACCTCAACTCCCCTTGACCCTCACCCAAACTCCCCTTAACCCTTACCCCAACTCCCCTTAACCCTCATCCCAACTTCCTTTATCCCTCATCCAAACGCCCCTTAACCCTCACCTCAACTTCCCTTAACCCTCATCCTAACTCCCCTTAACCCTCACCTCAACTCCCCTTAACCCTCACCCAAACTCCCCTTAACCCTCACCCCAGCTCCCCTTAACCCTCACCTCAACTCCCCTTAACCCTCACCCCACTCTTTCTGCTTTTTGTCTTTCACCACCCGCCTCCTCCCTCCCTGCCTTTGGCCATGTTTGAGGAAACAGTGGCTGTTTGATAAACCCACCTCTATAAACACTGTAGCTAAGACTTTGTACAGAACATGTTGATTGGCATTACCCAGAATACCAAGGCTCGGCCAAATGAGGTGGTGATTAGACTGGATCAATTTTTCTGACAGACGTATGGGTGGAGGAGAATGCACTGTTAATAACACACAATCTGACAGGAACGGCAGCCTTATTAGGTTTTATTTGTACAGCCTCTATTCTGAGCACCAGGCTTGTGGGAAATGATGTGATTATTTTCTATTAAGTAACCAAATGTGGTGAGGAATCAAAGCCATGATTGGCTTTGGCGGCTGGGGAGTAGGGTCAGGCTATGTCCTGGATTAATAGAATAGGTCGCCTAAGGGAATACTTTAGGTTGCATCCTTGCCGTTTGTGCCTAACTAGACAAGCCTTTAGTGGAAGCAATGCCAGTGATGCATCCACTGGAGAGTTGGTGTAGAGCGGAGGGTATTTGAAAGGCATGGGCTGTAACAGGCATGAAAATGACTCCAAAAAGACTTTCAACAGATGGCTTACAGAGAGATTAGATTTCATCTTAAATTTAATAGTTTGTGTTCTAAGTTGAGCTTCCTCAAGGATGGGGACCTGAGCTAGTGACTTGGCTCAAGCCTGTGGCAAACACCCAGAGGTCCGCTTGGGGCCAACCAAGGGGTCTTCTGAAGAAATACATCTCAAAAGTTTTATTTAGGTTTCAATAAACCTACCAAACATGATTGGCAAAATCTTGATTAATCTCACTGTATTATCTAGCCAACACCCAATGACAATATTTATCTATATTTACAGTTGTGCTCAAAAGTTTGCATACCCTTAGAGAAATATATGTACCATTTTTAAAGGAAACATGAGTGAGCCGGCAAAACACTTTTAGTTTTTTTCTTAAGGGATTCATATTCAACCATAGGTCATAACAGAATGGCACAATCATAAAACAAAACATGGCAACAAAGAAAAACAAATAACTACCCCAATTAAAAAAAGTTTAATACTGTGTCTCTAGCATCAATGACAGCCTGCAGTCTTTTGTTATAGGTGTCTATCAGGCCCCCAATTCTTGCAGGTGGCATAGCAGCCCATTTGTCTTGGCAAAATGCCTCCAGGTCATGTAAAGTCTTTGGTCGTCTTGCATGAACTGCTCGTTTGAGATCTCCCCAGAGTGGCTTGATGGTATTAAGGTCAGGGGACGGTGATGGCCACTCCAGAACCTTCACCTATTTCTGCTGTAACCACTGGAGGGTCAACTTGGCCTTATGCTTAGGGTTATTGATGTGTTGTAAAGTCCAAGAATATCCCATGTGCAGCTTTCATGCAGAACAATGCAAATTGTCTACAATTATTTTCTGATAACATGCTGCATTCATCTTGCCATCAATTTTCACCAGATTCCCCGTGCCTCTAGTGCTCACACGCCCCTAAAACATCAGTGAGCGACCACCATGCTTCACAGTGGGCATGGGATTCTTTTCACTTTAGGCTTTGTTGTATAGCGCTTATAGTTGTGACAATAAAGCTCTATTTTGGTCTTGTCACTCCAAATTACAGTGTGCCAGAAGCTGCAAGGCATGTCAAGGTGTTGTCGGGGATATTGTAACCAAGGCAACTCAGCCACGCAGCTCATTTTTGTTCAAGTATCGTTGTATTGTGCTCCTGTGCTCTCCTTTTTCCAGAGCAGCCGGTATTTCCGCTGGGTTTTTCTTTGTATCTTCAACCATTATTTTGGCAGTTGTGGCTGAAATCATTCTTGGTCTACCTGACCTTGGCTTGGTATCAAGAAATCCCAGAACTTTCCATTTCTTAATAAGTAATTTAACAATACTAACTGGCATTTTCAAGGCTTTGAACATCTTTTTATATCCTTTTCCATCTTTATGAAGTTCCATTAACTTGTTACACAGGTCTTTTGACAGTTCCTTCACGGCTCCCCATGGCTCAGTATGTAGCCTGCTCAGTGTATCCAGAGCTAAGAAACTCATTGACTACTTATACACAGACACTAATTTAAATGTAAAAAGCTGCAGGTGTGGGAAATGTACCTTTAATTGCCATTTTAACCTGTGTGTGTCACCTTGTGTGTCTGTAACAAGGCCAAATATTCAAGGGTATGTAAACTTTTGAGCACAACTGTATATCATTATGCAAATAGCCATTGGAACTGTATGCCTCATTCTGTTCAGCAGTAGTCGGTCCTCAATGATGTAGGTTGTCCGTGGCTGAGGTTTGTACTCTTCTCCACACATCACCATGCGGTTCTGTCAACGTTATCTTACCCCTGGCCTGGCACCTTTGCTCATCTGGGCCTGATCTTCTGTGGCCCCTTTTTCGGCAAGTTGCTTCGGCCCCTCACATCAACGTTTGGCCTCTCTGGCTTGGCTGCGCATGTCCCCAAAGTGGACAGTGAGTGGCCGATCAAAGGGACCGTTTTGATTATGAATAGACCTTGTTCCCCCGAGGGAGGGAACGACATGCCTGTCCTTTTGGGATCCACGCTATTTGAGTCGCAGTGACAAATGTTCCCGACAATCAGGGGAGTGCAGGTGCACGGCAAGCTCTTTTAGCCCAGGAGCTGGGACTCTGGCTGTGGCACACCTGCCGGGACCTTTCAGGCATTCTAGTGTTTGTCATCACTTCTGCACCTGTGCAATGCATTTTCTGTTTGCAGGGGATATGCTTTGAGTCTCCATCCACTGTTTCTTACTGTTTCACTTCCTTGTGTCGTTTTCTTTCTTTTAAGTGTTGCATCCCTTGGCCCTTGTATCCTTTAAAATCCTTGTGCACCCCAAAATATATACAGTGGCTATTTAACAATCATACTAGATTGATACATATGGTGGTAGGAGAAAGTCAGCACTTCCAAAATGTTCACCTTCCAGCGTGAAATGAAAACACATAAAATATTTTCCAATCCCTTTTACACTCAGCAATGTAACAATATAATATTGGGATACTGTGGGATACTGTGTATGATCCTCGAAATTCTAACACATACTTTAAAATGGGTTTGTTTACAAAGCAAAGGATTTAAACAAAGTTAAACTATATTTTGGGTAAGACAATTTCATATCACAGATGGCTCCTTTAATTGTGAAATTTGTTGGCAGTCATTAATTACAGCTTAAAAAAACATGGGACAAACCATTGACATTTTTATATTTTTATTCTGTGTTCTTTGAGATGCTAAATACAAATATAGTTGTGATTTGCAGTGCATGCAGTGATTTGCAGGTTCACCAACAGGCCAAATGAGGTGGCACGTGGCTTGATATCTTCAGGTATGTGGCTTTGCATGGCAACAGGATATTTCTTTCCAAAATTAAGAGCTGTTTGTGTAAAAGTGGCCTAAAAATAACCAAAATTAGCATAATCGATTTGAATACCATTTCCCTATTTTTTAACCAATCAACTTTAAGTTTAGCTACGGAGTGTAAAGAGAGTGCTGGAGAGTGTAAAGTATATGCACAAAAACCTACAAGTCAATCAGATTAACGGTTCATTAGAAGAAGACTTTCGGTGGGAAATCCAAAATGGCAGACCTGAGTCCCAGCGAATGACTGGTTCCCCAAAAGGAATGGGACCTTCTTGAGAAGTTCTAACATTCTGTGTGATGTGGGATGCTGGGACTTTGTTCAAGTGCTTCAACAGGTTGTGCCCAGGCAGCCATGCAGCAGATCCATCCCACATGGAGCCTCCATACCCAGATGTGCAGACATTTTGGTGAGTTCTCACCAAACAGAACAACGGTTCTAAGCGTTCAAAACGAAGAATAATAGTAAGAATACACGGCCCCAAAAAAACTATATGTTTTCTGCGGGGACGCTGCTGGAACACTGAAAATAGATGAAATACACAACAGCAGCTGATTAATAAGAATAATGATTGTAGTAAATAATTGTGGAGGATGTTTGGTTGTGTGTGATGAAAAAGTGCAAATCCCGAATGGTTCTGAAATTGTTGTGTTGACATTTAAACGTTTGTATGCAGTAGGATTTCAAACCTTTTCACTTTTTTTCACGCTGCTTGCTCAAACAAAGGCTCATGTGTGAGAGCACACTACCTCGACCTGCCTGAGGGAGTCGCTAGAGAGCATTATAAGCCCAGGAACTCCCTGTTGCTGAATCCTTCCCTCCTCTGAGAACTTTCACATTTCTTGGAGCTTCCCTGGACCCTCTTTAGCTAGCTGCACAGCCTCACATCTCAAACCTGGGCTTTGCTGGGGAGCCTGGTTGTATAAAAGAGTGCATGAGAACACTTTGCCATCTGGGACATTCCCACAAAACTTTGTTTTTATTGAGTCATCACGTTAGAGCATCTTGCATTCAAAATGAAATGAAATCAGGCTGCCTATACAATCATCATAATTTGCAACAGACATTTTTTTCTTACCATCTGAAAGCCCTTTGTTAAATGTACTGTGTCATGATGTTTGTTGCCTCACTTTCAGAATGAGTGTGTTTTTAGCAGAGACAGCACACGTAGGTCTTTTATCCCGTGGCAAACATGACTATTTGACCTAGGTCTTCGTGGGGTCTTGCTAATCCAAGTTTATCATTATTTAAATTGATCATTAGAAAACACTCTTGCAATTATGTTAGCGCTTATGTAAGCAACTGTTGTGCTGATTAAAGAAGAAATTAAAATTAGACTAGTTCAGTATCTTCAGCATCCGCATTTGTGGGTTTGATGAGAGGCTCAAAATGGCAAGAAACATTTTCTTTTTTTTTTTTAACTCGTCAGTCTATTCTTGTTTTAAGAAATAAGGGCTGTTCCATGGGAGAAATTGCCAACAAAATTGAGATCTCGTAAAACGTTGTGTACTACTCCCTTCACAGAACAATGCAAAATGTCTCAAACCCGACTATAAATAATGTCTAGGAGTCCCCCAGTGCACAACTGAGCAAGTGGACAAATACATTAGAATGTCTAGTTCAGGGGTGGGCAAACTACGACCCGAGGGCCAAATGCGGCCCGCGAGGCTGTCCCATCCGGCCCGCGGAATGTAATAAAATTGTTTTGAGAGGAATTAAAAAACAACTCACCAGCCCATTCTTATACATCTCAGTCAGAATGTAAACTATTTACACATAATAAGGGATCTACTGTACATATGTAATGTATTTTTTAACCTTTGCCCTTTTCTGGCCTCCAAATCAATTATGATTAACAAATTACAAAAACAAATGTGGCCCTCCATTTCATTTCAAAATCCTGATGTGGCCCCCGAGCCAAAATATTTGCCCACCCCTGGTCTAGTTTCACAAACCTGCGCCTCACAGCTCCTCAACTGGCTGCTTCATTAAATAGTACCAACAAAATACCGGTCTCTATGTGAACAGTGAAGAAGCAACTGGGATGATGGCTTTCTAGGCAGAATTCTTCCTCTGTCCAGAGTCTGTGTTCTTCAGCCATCTTTTCTTTTTATTGGCCAGTATGGGATACGTCTGTTTTCTTTGCAACACATTTCCAATGCAGCACCATCCCCTTACCTACTGTTATTTTCAAAGACCACTAACAACAAATGAGCTGCAAAAGAATAGCCGTGAGTCTATATTATGTCAATTTGAAACATCATGCTCAGAGTAAATTTTATAAGAGGCAGGTGTTAACAGGTTAGTCAATATAATTGTTGAAAACACCTGGAGTCGCCTTCAATTAAGCTCAAAAAGTGTTTAAGCGCTAACTCTCACTTAGTGAAACATCTGTATACCTTCAAATCTTTGCAAGAAATGTGCCTCCTCTAAAACAGATTCACCATTTGCAAATTAAATTGTGATTGGTTGATTTTAATGCCATTCAATATGCTGCTCAAATACACAAAGGAAACACTTAAATCACACATCTGGCCTAAATATATTAAAGATCAAAATCTTTACTGTACAGCCATGGCCAGAATTACATAATATTGGTTTGCACAAAGTTTGCTGCCGCAGTGTTTTTAGATCTTTTTATGAGATGGTATACTTAAGTATAATTGCAAGCATTTTACAAGTGTCAAATACTATTATTAACCATTACATTAAGAACATGAAAGGAGTCAATATTGGCAGTGTTGACCCTTCTTCCTTATGCCCACTGCAATTTGCCCAGGCATGCTGTCAATTAACTTCTGGGCCACATCCTGACTGATGGCAGCCCATTCTTGCACAATCAATGCTTGGGGTTTGTCAAAGTTTGTAGGTTTTGTTGGTCCACCCGCCTCTTGAGGATTAACCACAAGTTCTCAATGGCATTAAGGTCTAGGGAGTTTTCTGGACATGGAACCTGAAACTTTGCTGAAATGCAACCTCACACATTAATGGTCTCAGGATGCTTTACTGTTGGCATGACACAGAACTGATGGTAAGGCTCACCTTTTATTCCCCAGACAAGTGTTTTTCTGGAAGCTTCAGACAATCAGAAAAGGGGATTCATCAAAACAAAATGACTTTACCCCAGTCCTCAGCAGTCCAATCCCTGTACCTTTTGCAGAATATCAGTCTGTCCCTGTTTTTCCTGGAGAAAAGTGGCTTCTTTTGCTGCCCTTCTTGACGCCAGGCCGGCCTCTAAATGTTTGTACGTGCAGATGCACTCACCCCTGCCTGCTGCCATTTCTGAGCAAGCTCTGCACTGGTGGTGCCCCGATCCCGCAGCTGAATCCTCTTTAGGAGACGTCCTGGTGCTTGCTGGACTTTCTTGGGTGCCCTGAAGCCTCACAACAATTGAACCTCTTTCCTTGATGTTCTTGATGATCCGATAAATGCTTGATTTAGGTGCAATCCTACTAGCAGCATTATCCTTGCCTGTGAAGTCCTTTTTGTGTATAGCAATAATGACTTCACATGTTTCCTTGCAGGTGACCATGGTTAACAGAAGAATCACAATGAGTTCATGCCCCACCCTCCCTTTAAAGCTTCCAGTCTGTTATTCTAAATCAATCAGCATGACAGAGTGTTATCCAGCCTTGTCTTAATCAACACTCTCACCTGTGTTGACAAGAGGATTACTGACATGATGTCAGATGGTCTTTTTGTGGCAGGGCTGAAATGCAGTGGAAATCAGTTTTTTGAGGGATTAAGTTCATTCTCATGGCAAAGAGGGACTTTATCCACTGCTGATTTTGTGCGTTTGCTCACTGACAAAGAAATGATCAGTCTATAATTTTTATGGTAGGTTTATTTAAACACTGAGAGACAGAATAACAACAAATAACAACCGGTTAGACATTTCTTGTAGTTGGCCTCAATGTTTGCACACATCTCAGGAGGGATTTTGTCCCGCTCCTCTTTTCAGATCCTCTCCAGTCATTAAGGTTTCAAGGCTGACATTTGGAGACTCAACCTTCAGCTCCCTCCACAGATTTTCTATATGATGCCACTCCAGGACATTAATGTGCTTTTTAATGAGCCACTACTTAGTTGCCTTGATCGTGTGTTTTGGGTCATTGTCATGCTGGAATACCCACCCACGACCCATTTTCATTGCCCTGACTAAGGGGAGGAGGTTCTCATCTAAGATTTGACATCGTTCCTTTGATGCAGTGAAGTTGTCCGGTCCCCTTAGCAGAAAAACTCACCCCAAACATAATGTTTCCACCTCCATGTTTGACGGTGCGGATAGTGTTCTTGGGGTCATAGGCAGCATTCCTCCTCCTCAAAACAAGGTGAGTTAAGTTGATGCCAAAAGCTCGATTTTGGTCTCATCGGACTATAACACTTTCACTCAGTCCTCTGAATCAATCAGATGTTTATTGGCAAACAGGCATGTAGATGTGCTTTCTTGAGCAGGGGGACATTGCAGGCGCTGCTGGATTTCAGTCCTTCACGGCGTAGTGTGTTAACAATTGTTTTCTTGGTAACTACGGTCCCAGCTGCCTTTAGATCATTGACAAGATCTGTGTAGTTCTGGGCTGATTCCTCACCGTTCTCATGATTTTTGAAACTCCACAAGCTGAGATTTTGCATGGAGCCCCAGACTGAGTGAGATTGACAGTTATTTTGTGTTTCTTCTATTTGCAAATAATCGCACCAACTGTTGTAAACTTCTCACCAAGCTGTTTGCGATGGTCTTGTAGCCCATTCCAGCCCTGTGTATACATATTTTCAATCCTTATGCCCCCTCTGAAGGTTTAGAAACCCCTGACGGTTCGAAAGATTTCTGGGCAACTTTGTTTTGCAAATACCCAGTGGTTTAGTTAGATATAAACTTAACCGAATCATGTAGGAGAGAGAACAAAATAAAGGAGCAGGAGAAAAAAAGAGCAAATGAGGTAGAAATAAACATTTCCCATCAAGAATGGCAGTTTTCAATTAAGCTTTAGAGATGCCTGCGGCTTCTAATGTAAACACCACTCTGCTAAAACTAATGTCTCTTTTTTCAATTGCTGTTTGAGCTCCACTCCACTAATGTAAACTACAAGACCACAACTCTTAACAAGAGTTAATTGATCCAGTCAGTAATCTTTATGGAGTGTCACATAAAGAGGTGCTCATTTAAAACACTTTACGTCAGACCTGAGACAAAATACATTTCTAATGGTTTTCACTGCAAAGACACTGCTTATAAAAGGTACGATTCAAACTGGCAAGCACTTTTAAATACATGGCAAATAAGGTTCTGACGTTGCTGGTAGGGTCAGTTCTGGTGTGGGTGAAACAAGTCTCTTTTATGTCAGCAGGATACGGTCCATGCACGCTTAAAGCCATGAACAACACCTGCAAAGCCAAGACAAATGGAACAGTCAACACAAGAGAACTAGTGAGCATGTAGATGGAAAAACCTTGGAGCATCTGCTGCAATACTTAATTTCCCTGTGAATTGAGGTCTATGAATAATTGTTGAATGGGTATTCATCTCAGTATTCTGTTGATTTTTTAAGGATGAGTTTCTGAGATTGCTTGTTACTATGTTGATTTGAGACCCAGAAATGTGTCCTCTTCCTTAACCCCATCAATTAATTTGTGGTCTTTGGCTTTGGTCTCTATTTTCCGGTGATCCATTTGATATATTTTTACACCATGAGGCCAAAGAAAGCCATTGTGTACCCTGACAGAGAAAACCATACAAATATTGTAAATGCATCATTGGAGGACACATAGTGTGACATTTTCTTTTAAATCCATTGTGTTCTCCTCACTAGTAGGAACATTGGCTAAAGCCAAAAGTAGTCCCAGAAACGGTCTGGCTATCCTCCAGACATTCTTTCCAGCGATGTCTAATGCCAATGTTACATCTCGATGTACACCCACCTCAGAATCTCTTCCTATGCCTGACAACAACAGGGCCTGGAACATGGTATATTCAAAGCCAAAGAACTTTATAATTAAGACGTGTCTCTAGCTTTCTATTTTTGAAAATGGTGTTGTACGTTTAGAATTTGAGCCTGCTAGGAGTGACCAAGATTGTGGTCTCTAAAGAGCATTCCTATGTGACCCTAAATCATCTGGCTGGACAAGTTATTTTGATTTCCTCTAGAAGCCTCAAGAACCATTCAGAGGAAAACAAAAGATGCTCTGTTTTTCTTATCAGAAAAGCTATTTCTAAATGTGTTAGGTGTTTATCAACTGCAGTAAGTTCGATGCCAATGATTGTAAAAACACAATTATATATGTTTTTTGTCTTTCTGGGTTTTCAGTTTTTTGCTTCTGTTATCTAGGGCTTAATCCTACTAGGGATTTTAGTTGTGTGATATAACACATCCGTAGGCATCTGTGATGCCTAAAAGTTTGCATTTATATCAGTGACACTGAAACATAGTTTATCTCTGAGATTTGGGACTTTGGGTGGGGGGAACTGCAAGAGAAAATTGGATGAGCAGAAATGGGATCAGCAGAAACCTTGTTCTCTATAATGTTTCTTCTCTACTAGCAAGGTCAATTAGGTAACTCTTTAGCATAATTATTATTAGTTGATTATGGCAGGTTTCATTGAGGTCGATGACTGTCCTTTTGACTACTGATGGAAAAGCTATTTGGAGGGAGAAAATGGCAAAATAAACTATGGGGAATTTCTACCAGGAGCGTGTATCTGAGAATGGACATGTTTATATCAGCAGTTTCTTTTTCACAAAGACCCCAAGGAGCAGGAAACATATTTACTTTTGTCTTGTGATGTAAACATGAACATGGATTTGTTGTGTCATCTACTACAGTTGAAACCCGAAAATAAGATTGACCCTGATCACCTGAGAAACATCTGTGTCACGATGATACATTACCAACAATGGAACATTTTGCAATGCCACATAATGCTCACATATAATAAATCAATGCTGGTGGTCTTCAAAACAAATTAAACTGGTACAATTAAACAGGAATCATCATTTTGTCAAAGTGCGATTAGATTAGAACACTGGGAGAGTGAAATAGAAGCGATAAGAGGAGAGAAGAGTAGAGAAGAATAGACTAGTGAGATGTAGACTTCATGTCTTCATGTGGGTGACCTCATAGCAGGCTGCTACCTTTTGGAACCATGCAGATGTGATGGAGATTCCTCCCTTCATTTGGCAAAAGCCGGGGGGAGTTTGTCTACTAAACACAACAATGAACACAACAACCAACAATTTTGAATTGGTTTTACAATGGTGTTACTGCCCGATACGGTAGACATCTGGTATTGGTCAGAGGGGTGCACACTTCTCCAGGTTGCCAGTGGCCACGAGCCAGGCAATGTGGAGGTAGTGGGCGGTGGTGGCGCGTCCCGGGCCGACTCTGGTTACACACGGTCTGCAGTTGTGAGGCTGGTTCTGCGTACCGCCGCATTTCCTGTGGTAGAGGAATGAGGAGTGGGGATGTTCCTGCACACTGGTGATGCTTACTACAGTTATAGTGCCGTGGTAGAGGAATGAGGAGTGGGGATGTTCCTGCACACTGGTGATGCTTACTACAGTTATAGTGCCGTGGTAGAGGAATGAGGAGTGGGGATGTTCCTGCACACTGGTGATGCTTACTACAGTTATAGTGCCG
>JACXGK010001467.1:47112-69586 GCA_016801125.1 Novumbra hubbsi | reverse complement strand
CTCTGGACATAGCTCATGTGAACTTATTAATTATTAGCAGTATTCTTAAACATCACCCTGCACAGCCACAAGAGGTATGGCCACCCCTTTGAGCCTGGTGCCTCTCTAGGTTTCTTCCTACACTCCGGCCCCGTAGGGAGTTTTTCCTAGCCACCGTGCTTCAATCCTTTTGTTGCGTGCTCACTGGGGTTTTAGGCTGTGTGTTTTTGTAAAGGCACTTTGTGACAACTGCTGTTGTAAAAAGGGCTGTATAAATAAATTTGATTTGATTTGACTCCATACCGTTCTATACCGATCCAAGTGTATTTGACAAAATACCTAATTCTGGTATCATACTTCCTGGTATGCTGTCCATTCAATGATCAGAGCTGCAATAAATCACTGCATGCTCAATCTGTACCTCCCCCTGACAACGAGTACACAAGGCGACTCGGACAATTGATTTCTAGAAAACTAAAAGTAAGATAAGGTTTGGAGGAAATAAACAGAAAAAAGTCTGTCACCATACTTAGAAAGAAGTAAGTAGCAGTGTTTTTGTTATAACTAGACTACAATTAAAAACGTTATGTACAGCGGGTGAAATAAGTATTGATCACCATTTTCCACACTGAATATAATTTCAAATGTGCTATTGACATGAAATTTTCACCAGATGTTGGTAACAAGTAAGAAGGGTATTTCTTTTTCACATTATTACACATAACTTAATTTCTGAACGTATTTGTTTTGGTTTCTTTGTATGTTTGGATTACTTGAATTGTTACCTTTGGAAATATATTTACTGAGAAAAATTGTGACGTGTTCAATACTTATTTCACCCGCTGTATATCTCTGGCAATGACACAACCAGTAGCCTGAAATGAATGGAGCAGCTGGTCACTTTTTAAAGAAGACACTTTTTTTATGCATTGTCTACAATAACAAACTGATACATGTAGCAGTCATTACTCACTTGACAACATTGTAACAACACGCCTTCACACTAACTACAATACATTTTTTCATCCAGCAGAGGGAGCAATTTTCTGTCAGGTTCCATACGCAGTGAAAAGTCAGCTTCCATAACAGTTATGTTAGCAGCAGAGTACACATTTATAATACTGTTATTCAGCAATGTTGTTTTAATTAGGTTCAAATAAGGTTTAATTAGATGCTAGTTTAAAACCTTAGAATGCACAAGCATACTGCACATACCCTACTCATATGTTCCTCTAATATGTTGTCTGCTTGGGTTTAGGTTTAAAATTATATTTTAAAGGTCAACTGTAGTCAGATCATTTTTATAGAACAGTTTGTTTTTAAAGGAGCTTGAAAATTCTATGAGGTGATCATGTGATCATAGCACACCTTTAAGAAGACAAATAATATAATAAATAGGCAGGGTTTATGACTGGCTGCATGTATACAGCAAATTCATTCATATGTTATGCCTAGTTATTTTGATATCCATGTTGATAGTGTAGATAGTGTTAAAAGTGTTTTTGTTGTAATACAGGGTTCTGCAGGTAAAATAGACTGAGGTCTCACTTTAATTCTCTGTATCAATTCAAAATCAAAATAAACCCCATCACAGCTTACAATATAGTGTTCCTTCGAGAAAACAAGCAGATGAACAGTATTTTTGCAGATAATCTTTTACACGGCCCAGATTTTCTACAGGGAAATTTGACTAATTCGATATGTAAATTAACTGACATGACAGTGAGATGCATCAACGTGGGTTCAACTTCTAGAGAGGCGACAAATCGTTAGAGAATATTCAGTACACGGCAACCTAAAAGGAAATGCGGAAAGGCTTCAAAGGATGAAAGCAAGGTTATCGTTATGTGTTGATGTACATTAGAGCTTATTGCAAAAAAACACTGAGAGTCATTGAGAGTCACATTTTTATCTGTTGATGGTCTGTAGATTATAATACTGAGAGTTACACTGAGAGTAATACTATCGACAAACAACAAAAGTAGCCTACTTGCCATGGAAAACTACCAAAAAGACCTAGTACATGCAAGAAGTGCAGGAATCAATCTCTGTGACGATCTTTTGTTCCGTAATAGTGTATGTATAAAAAGTGACTGACAGGAATCCATCTCTGTGGCAATCTATTAATCCATAACCATATACATAATATATACAACAGAGGGAGGCATTTTGGCTAAACTCTCTAGCAACTATGAACCAAGGAGACTAAAGGATGATTTGATGCTTTTATAAAGCAATTCATCTTTATTATATTGTATATACTAGCGGTGTCAAACCAGTTCCACAGAGGGCAAAGTGGCTGCAGGTTTTAGTTTTTTCCTATAAATGTGTTTCTACTTCAGACCCAAACAACCAGGTGAGGGCAGAAACTAGCCAATTAGTGACCTAATTAATCAATCAAGTACAAGGTGAGAGCGAAAACCTGCAGACACTCGGCCCTCCGTGGAACCGGTTTGACACCTCTGGTGTATACACACAGAAATGTATTATCACCCACCTTAGACAAACCATTTGTCAGGTCCTGGCTGTGGGTCTCTGGCCTTCTCTTTGTGCCTGGGGCTCACAGTCAGGACCTGACTCTTTCTGGTTTGTTCTCCCCGATTAGGGGCACCTGTAACCGGTTGTCCCTAATTGGGGAGCATACTTAAGTTGCTCTGTTTGGTTTGTTTGTGTGGTTCTTTGATGGTGTTAGCCTGATTTGCGGCACCTCAGTTTATGGTTTTGTCACTCCTTTTGTTGTTTTACTTAGTTGAGTGTAGTGTAGTAAAAGACAACAAATAAAACGGATGTATTTGACCACTCGCTCTGCTCTTCGTGTCCTGCCCACAATGAACCATAACCCCATTTAGACATTACAGCGTTCAAGAGGCCGCTGCAAATTGAACCATTCTCTTCCTCACTGACATTTTCCTTGTCCACTTTTTTGGCAAAAGGTACGATGAACTCTTATTTTTCTTCAGAGCTGTATCAGCTTTGGCTTTGTCGAATGTCTGCATCCTGGATAGACACACTGTGTTACATGCCAGACAATAGTCGAGGGTTATTTGTCCTCCACCTGTGGTTGGTCACCACCCCATCCCCCGGGGATACCCCACACAGAGCTAGTATCTGCTATCATAGGTGCCTCCTGCTCCCAGGTCTGATCCGGCTGTCTGCTGGGAAGGCAGGCTCTCTGGTGAGCTGCACCCCAGAGCTGACGTGTCCCCCGAGGAGCACCACACAGGGCACCCCAGTCTCCAGACAGGATTTCCTGTGTCTGAGGGAGGGGCCCTGTCTTTCTGAAACCCCGCCCCAGCAGAGCTTACTCTCTTAGGTCTGAAAGAAAACCTGGGATAGTGACAACGAAACATTCCAGACCCTTGCTGTTTAACCAGTCAACACTATGTTGTTTCCTGTCCTCTTTACATAGGAGGAAGGATGAGACATCAGCCAACCCAGGTTGCTATTCTGCCCTGTAACAGTCTTCATTTCCTATTATGTCTGTTTCCGTTTGTCTGCTGTTAAGCGATGAAGAGGTCTGTTGAGTCCCAGCTTTTATTGCACTGTAAAAGTAAAGAGAATAGAAACGCATTTTGGAACCACTATAGCTCAGTCATTTCTATCTGTCTGCAGAGCCAGAACTGTGACTGACAAGACCTCCAGTACTGCTTCCTGCTCTGGACAACCGATCTACCAAGGCACAGTGAAGAAAATGAAGAGGACTGTTAGACTAACCAAAGAGGAAAATGAAGTAGTATAATCTAACATTACACTGAACATTTTTATTACATTTTTCTATGCAGTTCCACATTAATGTGGAAGCTACCAGAATTATAGATAGTCCTGAATGAATCATAAATGACAAGGAGTAAAAATCATGAGACTCAACATCCTCAATAAAAGGGGATGTTTTGTTTCAAAAAGAAACTTAGTCTTTGTTAAACAGTCATCATTCACCATTCTTTTCAGTTCCTATTTGGCTAAATTTAACCAAACATGGTCAATCAAAACGTATAATGCATTTGAATTTGTAGTCACAAGCCTCATGCAGATCTTTTTCAGAGGAATATAAAAGCATACTAAAATCTTGACTACCTTAACACAACAAAAGGGAAATGTTTCCAGTTCCATATATCGGGATGTTGACATAAGCACGTTCATTTTGAAACAGTATAACATTAAAATACACTCCGGAAACAAATGATGACATTCTGTACTGTCGCATCATAGTAAACACAAGATCTTAAATATCAAATACTAGAGGACGGAACCAAAAGTAAAACATTAGCTCCAAAGTCCAAACACAGATAGCAGTGTAGTGCATACTTGCAATGTATGGGCACAAATGCACCTTGTGAAAACTTTGCCTAAAAGGGTTAGGTAACACGCCATGTGACGATAGTGTGGTGCTATGTCCTCTAAGGGAGCCTTAGAAAAAGCCTGCCTGGCCTTCATGTCCAATCAAGCAGAGTGTGGGCGGTTCCTGGAACAAGTAACCCTCTGGCTCCTGGACCACGGGGAAAAGGCAGAGGAGCTGTTCTGCTCCTGGGACACAGGCAGTATTGGCACCATCGGGCCCAAGGACTTTGAGCTGGGTAATCAATCCCTTAACTACCCCCTCAGACCCCTCAAAACCAGCCAATATCTGCTGGGAAATCTGTCTCTAAACTTTCATCTGGCGCTCGGGGCTGCAATTGAGGTCTTTCAAAGGATTAACTCATAATGAGTCCAAATACTCTGTTCAAAGCTAGTCGTTTCTTTGTGCATGTTTCAGTCAGTTCAATTATGAACCTTTCAGATGTTTTCAAACCGCTGTATACTCGCTGAAAAGTAAGGTACAATGTAATGTGGCTCTCAGCTATTTGAAATATACGGTAACATAAAAAGAACACTAGAGCAAATGAATAGAGAGCATTTTATGATACTCTTACAATGTATGACTCATTACTAACTGAATGCTGCTCACTGTGAGAGATTTACTGGAGATATTTAAGTGCTTACGGTCTGATTCAGAGCACTTAATTTCCTGAAGAGCCTATAAGAGGTCCACTCACCCCCCACAGATAACAACTTTTTTCTGGGAAACAAAAACAGAACAATGTTCCTTTAGTCCTTCAGGCCCTGGATACCAAGTAAACTGTCCAGTAGGCCAGAGGAAAACACGCATCCTTTAGAAAGTGGGTATGAGTGGCCCTTGCCTGTTTGTCCTCAAGTCATCTCAAAGGAATCCAGCGACGCAAAATTCTATTCTTTGGGCTCAGCCAGTTTGTCTGCAATGCCTCTGTCGTAAAACAATAAAGTTAATCAGAATTCTTTTACATCCTTAGGTATGAAACATTTGGAGATTCCATGTCAGCAATTTCAGCTTTTTTTTCTGACCCAGCTCCTGAGCAGAGGCAATGGTAGGATTAATTACAGACACATGAGCAACCAACTACAAAAAGCAAGGTATGGTGAAATTAGGTTTCGAGTGTGGATGTCCGAGGAGTGTTTCCATTGGTTAATATCCATCTTTCATCACTGTCTTTGAAAGAGCGGAGGGTCAAAAGGACTACATTCACATCACACCTCCAGAAGATCTGGACAGGGCAGAGAAGGCTTCCAGAGAGATCTACTGTGGGGAAGATGGTTCACGTTGTTTGGAGACAACAATAGAGAAGTTACTAAAAACACACATTTAGACAGTCTTTACCCACAGAAATATTCAGACAAGACTTCAGAAATACACACACAGACAGAAAGCATCTGCGCAGAAATATGAAGGCATTCTCATGGTGTAGCACATCACCAAGACAGGTCCATGCAAACACATTCACACACTCAAATTCTCTCCCAACAAATATGCATGTCAGCCATTCATGTTTATGCTGACGTTTTAAAGTTGAGTTTTAAATTCGGCGTGATAACGTAGCATGACGCGCAGCTAAAAGTCAGACTGCCATACATTTCTACCTCAGAACTTAGTCCTCTGGAGGATCTCAAGTCATTTGTGTTGAATAGGAACAAGCAAGCAGACCTTGACAGACTGTTGTCTAAATAAGTATGATCTGCCCACAAATGGCAGCTACACAGAAACAGGTTTACCATCACAACCAACTCTCTCAGAGAAAGGTAATACTATCCATGAAATTCTGTGATCAGCAGTACACGCTTCTGGAACATAATTTAATGCTAATCTTATAACCTTGTAACGCACAGTATGGAGACTATGGGACGTCTGATGATAAGAGACATATACACTGCTCCAAAAAATCACAAGGGAACAATTAAGTGACACTCGACAAAGGAAATATATTAAAGATCAAAATCTTTACTGTACATTGTGTTTGTTGAGAACACAATTATGTTTCAACGATCGCAAACCGTTTGAGAGCTGGATTCAAACCAACTGAAATCATAGGCAGCTCCAACTTGCATGAATTTCAACAAGGCATTGCATAATGTGACTCAGTAGTGTGTATGGCCCCCATGTGCCTGTATGCACTTATGGCAACGTCTGGGCATGCTCCTGGTGAGACAACGGATGGTGTCCTGGGGAATATCCACTCAGACCTGGATCAAAGCATCAGTGAGCTCTTGGACAATCTGTGGCGCTTTCTGGCGGTGTCAGATGTTCTGATACATAACATCCCAAAGGTTCTCCGTTCTGGGGAACGTCCTGAAGTGGGACTCAGTTCTGAGGAACGTAAGGGCCAGTCTATGGAACCAATGCCTTCGTCATCCGGGAACTGCCTACATACTATGGCCACATGAAGCCAGGCATTGTCCTGCACCAGGAGGAACCCAGGGCCCACTGAACCAGCGCAAGTTCTGACAATGGGTCTGAGGATTTCATCCCAGTACTAGCATCCCAGCTTAGCAAGTGGAAGTCTGTGCGACCCTCAAAGTAAGTCACATGTGCTCAGTGTGAGCCTGCTCTCATCCGTCTCCTTGTATCTCCTCCATGCTCCTGAGACTGTCTTGGGAGATACAGAAACCCTTCTTGCCACATATGGATGTGTCATCCTGGAGGACCTGGATTAGCAGAACGCAATACTAGAGAAGAATCAGTCAGGAAGAGTAAGAGGGCAATTGTCTGTGGCTACCACATGCAAAACCATTGTTGTTTTTCTGTTGGCTCTCCAATGCACTTGTTGTCACTTTCATTTGCACCAGAACAGGTGACATTGATTCACAATCGCTTATGCTTCCTAACTGGACATTTTGACCTTCCTGAAGTTTGTCTTAGTGTTGTACTAAAATAATTTTAGCAGTGTAGAAGTTCACTTATTCACTTCTTCTATATTGCCAAACATTCCAGGTTCATTCATCTAAGTATCAGACTGATACCATTTGACTATAGTGGAGCCCATCCAGGCAACTTTGAAGTGGTTCTCCCGAGCAGCGCCAGGGTGTCCAGCCTGATCAGGATGATTGAAGAGCGGCTCGGGATCCAGAGCACCAGCCTGCACATTCTCAGAAGTAGGGTTCCTTCCCAGGAGTCCGTCCTATGCCCGGACAGGTCTCTGGAGCAGTGTGGATTCCCTGGAGGCCCAAGAGACTCACCCAGACAGACCATGTTGTTTTATGACTACAGACCGGAGCAAAGCGACTGCCCCATCTTAAACTGTGACCACTACTTTGGTTTTAAGTGACCCCAGATAAAACTGCTTTTCACAATCTAGTTGCTCATCGGTACTAGCGCCAAGAGGCCAGTTTAGAATTGTCTGTATTTACCTTGTGATTCCAGACATAAAAAATACACCTTCAACGTCAGCATTAAAGTGTACTGGTAAAGAATAGACTTCACAATCAGCAGCTTCTGACACGTGTTTGTGTTTCCCTACCTGGGTAAAGGATGCAACCCGTGAACGCTGCCACATGGTTATGCCACATAGCTGTTTTACAGCGGGCCTCTGGGCACGGCAGAGAACTCTGGGCAATGTAAAATGGAGTGGTGCAGTGGAAAGTGCTGCTCCAGTGGAAACCCAGGGCACTATAAACGGCGGCTCTTGCGGTGGCCCACAAAAGAGCCACACCCACTGTTCCCTGCCGCCTCCGCTGTTTAAAAGAACCTGGTCAACAGCTGGATTGCTAATTTACCCCGGAAGTGTGCCAAGGCTTTATTTGGCCTCGTTACGCCCCACAAGCCTCTGGGGATCCAGACTGTGTAGACCGTGAAGAACCAGCCTCTAGGGAACTGTGGGGATGGTGGAATAACTAAGGTATTTTGAAACTCTCCTTGCGTTTTTAAAAATCGAAACGATATGCATTTAATGTTCAAAAATACTGGACAATATAAATATTATAACATGATATACTTCGTCATCAATGAAGTGAGAGATTCCAGTTTCAAGGTCATTGAAGTTTGCATATTGTTAGCGTAACGCGAATGTGAGCAGTCTCCAGGTACAGTAGGGGTGTCCACAACAAAGCTTGCAGGGTTCCATGCCCACACAAGGTATCAGCAGAGCCTGTTGGCACTACCCTGTACGCGTGTATCAGGCACTGTATGCATGCCACAATCAACATCTCTCCTGACCGCCACTTTTAAACCCTTTTACTAACACGTTCCACCTCCCCCGCACCTAATACCGCTTCTATTTGTGCCATAATCTCAGATTAATAAAACATAATAAGATAGCCCAACTCCAAGCTAGCCCTCTCTAAGATAGCCCAACTCCAAGCTAGTCCTCTCTCAGATAGCCCAACTCCAAGCTAGCCTTGTCTAATATAGCTCAACTCCAAGCTAGCCCTCTCTAAGATAGCCCAACTCCAAGCCAGCCCGCTCTAAGCTAGCCCACTCCGAGGAGGACCCTGTCATCATTGCCCTGTGCATTCTCTTACCTGGGCCACAGGAAAACCTATGTGAGAATGCTGTTTGTTGACTATTTCAATGTACAGTGTTGTAAAACTGTAAATTAACAAATGAGTATCAGGAAAGTTGAATTTCCCTGCTTTTAAAAGGAGCTGGCTACTGTGCCTGGAGATGTTAAGCAATTGCGCTAAACTAACAATAGCCCCCAAACTGCAAGCTAAGACATAAAATAGTGGTCAGGTGAATTCCATTTAAACTCTAGTTATTTCAGGAAGAAGTGCACTAACATTCAACATCACTTTAACATAGAAAAAGTTAAGTTTGAATTGGAGTCGTGAACTGACTGGAATCTTAATGGAATAGACCGAACACTATTAACACTGATACCATGGCAACAAATGAATGAAGGAACAATCGTCATTTAACCAATATTGACTTAAAATGGTCATATAGTCATTTTTCTTCAAAAACAATCATTTGTTATATTGTCATTGCCACCACTTGGAAAAAGTCAAAGGATACTTTAAAAAAGGCTTTGATACCCATGCATCTACATAGAAAATAACTGAGCTCCAATGAAATGCCTCATAGAAAAACATGGAATCCATGACAAACTCCTACTGTATTGTCATGTTGATAATATTATTCTGTAAACATAAAAAGTTTACAGCTGCTATGACCTAATAATGGTTAATTGTTTTTACCAATTTTGCTGTAGTTATTTATGAATGTTCAATGTTCCTTTGGGTTTTAGTGTTAGATGTCCTCTTGATGTGCTGTGCATGGGTTTGCAGCTAGGACCTTGTGGCCTTGAAGACACAAAGGTATTGCAGCACAATTGTGCTCAAAAAATTGGCTTACCAAAGTTAATTTCAACTCTCACAAAACCACAGTGTGTTTTCAGGGTACAAAGACCAGCTCACCATACATAATTATTCAAAAGAAAAGTGAAAAACAGAAAACTAGATAGGTAGTGTTTTGATTTCGAATTTGCTTTCATTCAAAATGATGAAGACTTGAACATTAATAGATTCCGTCTTGCAGTTTCAGCCTGCCTTAAGTTGTCACCTTATATAATCTATGTACAGTAAAGCTTTATTTAAAATAACTTGGGAGATATTTTGTATTAAACTGCAAAATGTAAAATTTTTCATTGGAACACTTTGTGTGAAGTGCTGACAGACGACTCGGTTCCTTGGTTGGATAAAGAGAGGATGTTGCGCCCTCGCTTAAGGGTCAAAGGTCACTTAGGGAAGCCTTCTGGGAAAACCTTCCATCCACTCAGCACTTGGTCACTGAGCTCCTGTCTGTTGGTTTGTTGTCGATTTTAGCCACCAGCAATCTGAGTGCATTTCCAGATGAACGGATGAGCTCTCTGCCACTGTGAAGGAGATGGATGAAACTACTGTATTTCATTCTTACTTTAAAACAAGGTAACATTTGTATGAATTATGAAAAGATAATAATGATATAATAATAAAGACCTTCTTCTGAATAACTTGTTAATATATGAATAAGCAGTTAAATCACCTAAAAAAAAACATCAAAATGTACATACATATGTTTATAATATCAATCGTATGTACCGTCATTTAACCTTATTTTGATAGTTGCACAGCTGAACTTGTTACTTTCAGTTCCGGCACATGCAGACCTTGGTTTTCATGCAGTGTCTTGCCCCGCTTAAAATGTTTTGATGTTCTGGCCAAATTTAAATACCACATACAGTATTACCAGCAGCCACCTAGTTGATACGGAAACCAATCACCGCATGTCAGATTACATCAACACCACTAAAACCTATTGGCTGTTGGGCGAACGCCCTTGCATGAAATAATAACAACACTTTGGGTTAAAGAACTAGCGGCAATAGGTAGAACTTTGAACAGTGTTAAATGCCCTGGTCTTCATACCAGCTATACATTTGTGTGTTGAGATCTTCTTAGATCAACACACTAATAAACACTACCCGACGTGAGAGAAAACATGCAAGACTTCCGTAAAAGTTCAGTACAAGAATGGAATGTATGAACATTGTTCATAGCATCCGCTATGGCTTCAGAAATGCTTATTGTCCCGGTCACCATGTTAGACTGATAACCATAGATGGACAATCCATGAGAAGGGGTGAGTGTTGATACTCTCTGGTAAGAGGTTCTGATGTGATGAATTATACCACTTGAATAAATTCAACTGTGCAACCATTAAAATAATGTTTGAGTGAAGATTTACAAAGTAATTATAAGCCCTTTATAACGCCCTTTACACGTGTCACCCTGTCATACGGTCACCATGTCATACGGTGGCACCAATAACCCCAAAAATCATGCACTTACATGTGGTATTCCATGCCCACAACGCTGACGCCATTCACAGCCAGGATACGGTCTCCCGGTCTCAGCTTCAGACACTGGGCAGCGGGGGAGTCTGGAACCACAGACTTGATAAAGATACCGGTCATCTTCAAAGGGGTTTTCTACACAGGGCCCAGAAGAACAGTGTCGAGGTCAGTTTGGACATGGACTCGCTGTGGACACATTCCAGCATCGCTAAAACAACACTCCATAGACATGGTTAGGTGAATACAAATGATAACAAAAAATATTTTGAAGAAACAAAAACATCGATTTTGAAGGCGCAGGCTTGCGATAGAATTAGGTTCATAACACCCACTGACAGGTTGCTTCGGAGGTGGCTCCTGGTTCTAGAAGTAGATAAGTGTGGCTCTTGGCTGACTTCAAAGCGAGGTAATGGGGCACACACACGTGGCACACTTTCCCGGAGTGAGCTTGTCAGATACAAACTGCATGCTCTCGTGTGCTCTTTTTGTGTGCTGTGGTAAATTCCGAAAGCAATGCTAAACTCATCGTTCACTTAAAAGGAGGTGTCTGTGACTTTGATGCACGGTAACACAGTGGCAAATGTGCAGCCTTAATCTAAGAAGGTTGACATGTATCTAACCGCAGGTTTAAGAAAGGAGTTGATGTTCACCACACGGTTTCAAATCTGATCCGACCACTACAAAATAACCGTAACCCTATCCTTACAGTAAGCACATTCAATTTGATTAGTCAGGAAGTGTATTTTGAAACTCCTTTCTGTTTAAAGGCTTATATAATTAGCCTCCAATTATAGACGTCTTCACGCAATCCCCGTTTAAAACATGCAGCACTGATTTGGTCCACATAATGATGGTGCTCACGTTTTATGACCGGTTTAGTCAATAAAAGACCCATTGCGATCAGATCTTCTGGGTGTAAACAGACATCATCAGGACAAAACCAGGATGAAGGTTGCATGTAGCAGGTAGGTCTAAACGGGGCTTAAAAGGTTTGAACAACATTGCAGGGCTCTAAGTCCCTAGAAGACTAAATTAAACCACTTAGTACGACCGATCGCGAGCATGGCGTTATGGCCTTCTAGCGTTGTATCCATTTCCTTATGCGAAGACAAGAAAATGAAAAAAGGAGGGAAAGAAAAATTAATATTAGAATGGGTGGATGAGATGAATGAGGAACGCGCCAGACAGAAGGTGAGGAATGGGTGAATGAGAGGAATGAGGAACGCGCCAGACAGAAGGTGAGGAATGGGTGAATGAGAGGAATGAGGAACGCGACAGACAGAAGGTGAGGAATGGGTGAGCCAGAGGAACAAGACCTTCCCTCACCATTCCATCCACTAGTGCCAGGCCCAGACCGTGAGGTCCTCGCTGTAACTCCACCGTGAACACCTCCTCCCTCTCTTCCTCCTCCGTCACGTTCTCAGTCTCCTCAGAACATTCTGCTGGGCAGGGACCTGGCGAGAAGAAACCTCTTTAAACACAGTGTCCAATCAGACCCCCGTAGATCCATTCCCAGTACTTCCTGTTATCGTGGTCAACCTAATGGAACTGGAACAACCTCCTAACACAGAGGAAGGAACCTTCCTTTCCAGGTGCAACACGACAGCATGTCTGGTTCCTTCCTACAGGACCATCAAGAGGTACCTGTACTCTCCCGGGCCCGTCTGGTCATGGTCAAATCCAGCCATTTCTCTTTAAATCTTCGCATCTCTACCTAACACGAGGAACACCAGGAATCTACATGAATGAAGAGCTACCACAAGCTGCTCCATTAAAAGACACCTCAACGCACACGCCGTTCTACAAAGACAAATGTTACATTTGAACCCCATATAAATACCAGGGCATGTGGAAGTGCTAGAAAACCTACTAAATGCTGGGGGGCTTTTTAATGGGAAGCGCTGAGCGTACGGGGGCCCTTACTCTAGATCCCCACGAGCCTTGGGGGACGCTCTTCCTCACGGCACATCGACACTCCCTGTTTTCCGGGCAAGTCAACCTGTCACAATAGCCTGGCCAACTGCAACAGTAGCAACAGCATTCCTCACGCTCTCACCCCAACCGCCCCCCCCCCCCCACCCATGCTCCCCTCCGGTCGACCCCCCCTCACGCAGGACCTGCCCCAGAACAAAGCCTGTTGCGATTAAGATTCCACGCACCAACCCAGCTGTGAATTCCCATGACGGGTCGGCCACTGCCTCTTTTCTCTCCTGACATCACCACCTCTCTGTAATTCTTGGTCCAGATTAAAGGATTAGCGGCGCTACCAAAATAGCGGTACCGTTGTCGGTCCAAATCGAAGAGGTTGACCACAGACTAGGACCGGCGGATTGGCCTAAGAGGCCTCGACACTAGAGACGGGAGGGAGTCTGTCGTCTGAGTTAATACCAGGGGAAACCACACAATAATCCACGTTTTCTTTTCCGATAACTGAAACATAGACCCAGTATTCAAACAAGGGCTGTGTGCCGATGATGAAGGGTTCTGAACACGAGCACCACAATGGAACATTAAGCTGTAGTTCTATAAGCCCAGACAATCACACGGGGGGGGGGGGGGGGTTCTGGCAGCTAACAGCACAAGGTAAGCGCTTTACACAGTCACATGCAAGGAGCGTTTGTCTCAGATTAAGAGATTGTGGAGCTGCTGTTTATCAGGGGACTCCATTGGGTGGAAGGTCCTGCATTATTCAATCCAGTGGCTTCCAAGCCGGTTCCAAGCACAGCTACCGTCCTGTACGTTTCGGTATCCAATCCTAATTCAAAGCAGGTGTTTGATAACACGAATTGGGTCAGTTAAACTGGAGCTGAAGTTGGAGGGCTCACCCTGACTAATAAAAGGGCAGGCAATACTTCTACACAGCTGTAGAAGTATATATTATAAAAGCAGGTGTTATCTGGGGCTGCTGACTTCATTTATCTCCCTGAAACTTCCCCTCTCGGTTATGTGATAAGATGTCTGACCCTCCCCTTTCCATCCCTCCTCCACAATGGAAAACAACCCGGACCAGCAGTCAGCTCCTCCCTCCCTCCCTCCCTCCCACCTCTGTTAATGATGACCTCACGAGCGGAGGCTCCACAAACAATAGGCCCGAGGAGGAAGCGGCCTTTCCTCCACACAAGGAGCCCACCCTAGGGGGAGGAGGCGACCAGAACCAGAACGCTACTCTATTCCTCCATTGACCTGTGAGTCTTAATCGGGCAATAGAGTAGAAGGGAGGATGACATCCCACATCCTCTAATCACATCCAGCACCGCGGCAACCTGGAGCGCAAACTGGGGAGTGTGTGTCAAGGTCTCCCGGGTCAGGCAGACACATTCTTCCCTTAATGAAGCTTGTCAGTCATGGGTGGGTTTATATTGCGAGGGAGGCGGAGGAGTGTTGACTCTAGGAGGAGGTGTGGGGGGGGCTGTTTTCAGTATGATGGAGGAGATGTGGTGGCTGTATTCAGTATGACGGAGGAGATGTGGTGGCTGTATTCAGTATGACAGACGAGATGTGGTGGCTGTATTCAGTATGATGGAGGCGATGTGGTGGCTGTATTCAATATGAAAGAGGAGATGTGGTGGCTGTATTCAGTATGACGGAGGTGTTGTAGGGGACTGTATTCCGTATGACGGAGGAGATGTGGTGGCTCTATTCAATGTGACAGAGGAGATGTGGTGTCTCTAGGAGGAGGTGTGGGGGGGCTGTATTCAGTATGATGGAGGAGATGTGGTGGCTGTATTCAGTATGATGGAGGCGATGTGGTGGCTGTATTCAGTATGACGGAGGCGATGGGGTGGCTGTATTCAGTATGACAGAGGAGATGTGGTGGCTGTATTCAGTATGACAGAGGAGATGTGGTGGCTGTATTCAGTATGACGGAGGAGATGTGGTGGCTGTATTCAATGTGACGGAGGTGGTGTAGGGGACTGTATTCAGTATGACGGAGGAGATGTGTTGGCTCTAGGAGGTGTGGGGGGGCTGTATTCGGGTATGACGGAGGCGATGTGGTGGCTGTATACACTACAGACGATCACAACGGGACCGGTTCCGTTCAGGCGAGCGTCCCAGCGTCAGAAACTGCCCGTTATCCCCGCCCCACGACAGGCGCCTCGTGGCACTTCATGCTACTTCCGCGCCGTACCTCTCCCGAGACGACCGACCGCTCCACCCTGCAGGTCGGCCTCCAGCTCCGCCTGGGACAGCTCCAGGCCCTGCGGGGTGTTGGGCGGCGTCAGCAGGCAGGAGGGGTCCAGGGCCAGGCTCCTGTGGCATCCCAGGTCGGCCTGGCCGCTCCCCGGCCGGGCGTTCTGCAGCTCCAGGCTCTTCAGCTTGTGGTTCAGCTGCGCCTCGGCCTGAAAGCAGCTCAGGTCTCCGCGTGAACCCCGGCCATGAGGGGGCGCCGCCGTTCCCTCGGGGTCCCCGTCTCCCCCGGGCGAGGGCCGGGGGACCGGGCGAGGGACCGCCGCCGCGGCGGAGGGCCGGGGGACGGTGGCCTGAAGGGAGGTCGGGGTCAGTGACACGGAGAGACGATAACCAGAAGCAACGACGTGTAAGTCACAAATCATCACCCGTCCAGACCTACCACCGGAGGCTCGCTAAGACGGTCTGTGCGAGACTCTGTTACCTGCCGTGCCGCTTGACTGTGGGGGAGACCGCAGACAAACTCCTGCAGGCGGGCGAGCTGCTCAAACAGAGCGGGCTCCATGATTGGTTTGCCCAACTCCAGGTGGAAGTTGTTGCTAGGCAAAATAAGGGGCGGGTGGTTGTCAAAGCTCTCCAGGATGTCAGCTACGGGAGAAGAGAAAAACAAGTTTAAACGGAAGACGTGACTCGATATAAGACCGCGACGGAAGCTTTCTTTCCACGTAACTTTCTACCTCCCTTTATTTACCTACGTAAACGTCTTTAGCGGGTTTATCCCGGAGATTAGCATCCCTGGTTACTGAAAGACAATCCTGGCTTTTCAGACCGGATCAAGTCCAGGTCAGATCCCGTACTGACAGAGGAGGATTTGATGGTTAACTCTGAGGTGAGGCTCACCGGTCAGGACAGGGCTTGTCCTCTCTAACCCCTACTTCTGTACTGACCAGGTGGATGGGGTTACACGGCCGGTCAGACAGGATTACCCGGGCGAACGCGCAGTCACAGTCCCCTAGATCCTAACTCTGGTCACGGGTGACGGGCCACATCAGATCGGGCCTTGGCGGAGCGGGTGTGTTTGTGTGCCAACAAGCGCACGCACTTTATAGGCTTTGTGGGTTTCTGTCCATGTAGAAGGTGTGCGTTTTGTTTTGGCATGTGGAGTGTGTACGTGTGTGTTTAGCATGTGGAGTGTGTACAAGTGTGTGTGTTTGGCATGTGGAGTGTGCGTGTGTGTTTTCGGCATGTGGAGTGTGTCGGTGTGTGTTTAGCATGTAGAGTGCGTGCGTGTGTTTGGCATGTGGAATGCGTGTGTATGTGTGTTTTGCATGTGGAGTGTGCGTGTGTGTGTTTGACATGAGGAGTGTGTGTGTGTATGGCATGTGGGTGTGTGTGTTTGGCATGTGGAGTGTGGGTGTGTGTGTTTGGCATGTGGAGTGTGTGTGTGTTTGGCCGGGCGGCGGTGCTCCACCGTGTCACTCACCGGTCCTGAGGGCGGCCTGGGCCTCGTCGGGGGAGGGCTCCCAGGCAGCAGGACAGGCCCGGCCGGGGTTGTACTCCCTCAGCATGTGGTGCAGCTGGGCCGGGTTCAGGGACACAAACTCACTCCTCAGAGAGCTCCAAGACGCCTGCAACCGACACGCGCATTTGCCATTAACGTTAATATGAAGTAACAGGCACGACCACCAGGATACCAACCGTGTGACCTAGATCGGGGGCTAATAGGTACGGAGGTCAGCGTCGGCCGTTTAATGTGGGACAGAGCGGGTAGCAGGGCTCTTTGCTGATGTAGTTGTTAGTGGAAATGACAGGGGAACGTTTTCCTTGTGTTTATTTCCACACCGAGCTATTTAAGTATAATGTATTTCGAGCCACAAAGTGCTGATTTGTGTCGTTCCAATGAGAGATGATATGGTGATGAACGACTGAGAAGATATTTCTAGGGCTCACAGTGAAACCTATCATAACCATCTGCCCCCAATCTCCAATTTACTGGAAATACGAATACTTAATAATCCTAACCTCCTAATCCTATCCTAACACTAACACACCTGAACCTAAAAAATATAAGTGCCATCTAAATTAATGTCACCAAAACAAATTAATCAGTTACAGCATCTAGATGATCAGATGTTTGTTGTGCTGTCAGTTGAGCCCTTTCTGGTTAAAAGTCCACAAAAGGACTACTTAACCTTCCGTCACTTGGTAACACAGCGGAAATGGGAGTTGTTAAAGGACCTTCTAGATGAATGCCAAACATTGATGAGTGATCTGAAGGTGACATCATTGGTTTAGAGGTGTTACTGGTGTACTGAAAGGCCATTGTTTGTGAAATATATCAGACCATATTAACTCTTCCTTGTATTCTTAAATTCTGGGCGGAGACAGAAGTGATGCACTGCCAGGACTTGCCTGTGACAACAATAAATGGTAGACAGGCCAAAGCATTCCAATGGACACACCCTCTTTGGTGCACAGCGTGGTTCAACCACGGTGTTGGGGAGGAGGAGTTAGTCACAATCGGCCATTTCACAACCGTAACTTTGTGTCATTCATAGTATAATTACAGGAGAGTGACAAGAGCAGCAGCCATAACAAAACCATGGTACTTCACCACATATCCACGCCTTTCCTCACACAGTCTAGCCCAGAACTCCAGACACACTAGTCCAGAACTCCAGACACACTAGCCCAGAACTCCAGACGCACTAGTCCAGAACTCCAGACGCACTAGTCCAGAACTCCAGACGCACTAGCCCAGAACTCCAGACACACTAGCCCAGAACTCCAGAAGCACTAGTCCAGAACTCCAGACGCACTAGCCCAGAACTCCAGACGCACTAGCCCAGAACTCCAGACGCACTAGCCCAGAACTCTAGACACACTAGCCCATAACTCAACTTTGCATTATATGAAACTACACAGTAAATATATTGCACCTAATTACTGTGTTCTTTTTATTTTTTACTTACTGTGTTATTTTCTCTACTTACTGTATTACTACCACTTACTGTGTTTACTGTCAGGTACCAAATCAACATATTACTTATATGGGTAAACCTACTCTGCAATAAAGCTGATTCTGATGGAAAACTGACAAAAGCGTAATATTTATTTTACAAACGTGACTTCTGAACTCGTGCCATGGGAGAGACTGACACAAAACCATCTGCAGCCTAGCAACGGTCCTCGACAATACAGACGAGGCAGCTGTAAAATGAGGAAACGCTGACTGAGAGACAGACTGAGGAGGTGTTTTGGGGTCGGCTAAGGTACTGTGGCTGTCTGCTGGATAGATATTGTTTCCTAATGCATCAGTCCGTTATGGCACACCGTCACTGTCAGTTCCATCACGTAAGGTCAGGCCCAAAAGGACAAGAAATCCGGACCATAACGACAAGACCACACCCTTCCTGCGTGTTCATTGGATGAGACTGGGGGAGGATGACAAAGACAGGGTCGGTCATAAAGACGCCTTGTTTGTTTTAAAAAATGCTAACAGCTTTTAGCGTGTTAGGGTCAAGTCTTCTTTACTGCGGGGTTAACACCTTGGTGTTGAACTGCCTTCCATACAGTCAGACCGGCATCATGTTTCTCCCCATTATCTACTGAGGTTCCATAAAAATAACCAGGAACAGAGAGTAAACGTGTGTTTGTGTCTGTGTTTAATGTGTGTTCGTCCTCTTGGTTGATCTATATAATGGTCTCTGTCATTTTGGGTCTGACTACCCTGCAATGTTAATTAACTGAACCCCCACCAGATATGTTAAGTTTCGACTTCTCCCCAGTACCAACAAGAAACAGGGTAACTAAAAAAATCACAAACATAAAATGTGAAGCATGTTTACACTACATATGTATTTTAGTTCTAGTAAGTTCAAAAATAATGAAAAAAAGTATTTACTGATTTAATTTGTCCTTTGTCAATGCAGGAGAACTCCATATTTTACCCAATATGTATTACCAGCATTCTATTCCCTTTCCCAGCATTCTATTCATCTTCCCAGCATTCTATTACATTTCCCAGTATTATATTCCCTTTCCCAGTATTCTATCCCCTTTTCCACTGCTCTGTCAGACTTAATCAAGATGTTACTGGTGGCAGTCAACAGTTTCACTCAGCTGTCTGTTAGTCAGCGTGAATAAGCTTTTTTTTCTATGAGCTCCATATGCCGAAAGAACCTAGGGTCAACAACTTGAAATGTTGTCATTTAAACCAATATATGTGTACAATGTGTACTTTGCCATTACATGAATTGCGATGAAACTGAATATAGAAATACTTTGAAGTGTGTACTATACTACCTGGAGCTGAATGTTTCCAGAACTGATATCAGGATTTGGGAATGTTCTAGTATGGGCATAAAACAAACAGTCTGTGTACACATACATTTTCCCACAGCCGGTAAACAAACAATAACCCATTCAAACTATGAATGCAACGTTAGAACTCCTTTAACAGCATCACTTCCATCAAAAACATTACAGTAGACTAAAATTAAAACCAATAGCTACCGAGGAAATGCAGAAAACCAGAAGTGAAAAAATGACTAATTGTTTTCTGTTCCCAAAACCTTCATACCATGGCCATGATCTGTACACCAATACTAACCCAAGACACGTACAATGACGTACGCTGTTTTATAAACTTCTGATAGACCACACTAATAACAATCCCCTACTGGCCAAACAGTACTATGGGGTGTTAGTAGAACAAACCAAGCCCAACATCAAGTGTCACCTGACCTGTAGAAGGTTCTCTTTGGGCGTGGCCAGCAGATTGACAGCGGCAGACAGCTTCTGAAAGAATTCCATAGCCAGGTCCCCCATGCCCATCCCTTGTATCCAGTCCAACAGTAGGTCCAGGTTGGCCCGGATCTGTACCCCTTTAGACCACTGGTAGAACCCTCCTCCCGAGCCTGCGGAAACAGAACACCAGTCAGACGAATGCGCGCCAACAGATGCAACGATCCATTCATGTCCTTAACGCATCCTTTTTCCGGCTGGTCTTTAAGGACACTACTTGGGAGATTTCAAATGGGTTCCATTATGCGGCCCTGCGGATGAGGAACCGTTGGGGCGTTAGGAGGTCTCACCTCTCTCCATGAGGGCATTGAAGAGGGACGCGTTGGTGAAGAAGAACAGGTAGGCACAGAGCTGAGAGCTGATGTCGCCGTGCACCTGGAAGGCGTTGAGCAGAGACAGCGCCTCCTTCAGGACCTCCAGGACACCGCCTACGCCCTCCGGCACGCGAAGCTGCCCGCTCTCGCAGAAGGGATTCCCATCCATCAGGCCGGGCAGCGTCGCGTACATACTCTACGGAGAGACGGGAGGCACAGGGCAGGGTCTTTGTCACCGCGGCGGTACCTCAATGAACAATAGAATTCCACAAAAGACAGAGATTTAAAAAGGACACAAGGATTATTTACATCAGTTGAGTTGTTTAGGAAAACTACAGTGGAATTAGTGACCAGTCCACAAGTTATTTCCAGCGAATCTGGTTCTGTGACCCGGTCAAAACCCAAGTAGGAGGGGTTCACGGAAGCCTGGCATGGATTGGCACATGTGGCCATCTGCTAGGAGACATCCAGGGGCCAGGAGAGGGTGACACACACTATTGTTCACGGGACGTGCTTTCTGCGAACGTGGGAATAGCGGTGACGATACTGACGCCAAAGGCAACTGCTAACAGAACATGTCTTCCGTCGGTCCTTCCTGAGGATTCCTGCGAATGTTTCCAAGTAGCACCATGGAACGTTAACGTCCGGTTAGCATATGTCATCGTTCTTCTCCTACAGCCCTGCGAGTGTGTCACGTCTGATTGCAAACTACACGCTGGCATTGGGAAAGAACGGCTTTTACAGAGTAGACGGACCGGAAATCAAGCAGGAAAGCCTGTTTCCCAGTAAACACACAGACATCTATTGCCTGGGGGGGGACAGAGGGGATATGAACTGGGACTCAAATCTACAGATCCACTACTTGTCCTGATTTAAGACTCATTAAGAAAATGGCTGTGGACTGCGACGTTTGAAAGCTTTTGTCTGTGGCACTAACGGATGTGGAGATTCTGTGTGTGTCTGTTCTCTACTCTGGCCACTCTGGTATATCAATGTCTGCCAAATCACGTGAAGATCACGGTAGCCTTGGTTAAGAGCTAGGACTCATTAACATGGTATACTATTTCATTCTTGCTGAAAGGAGAGACAAAGCCAAGTTCTGATCATTACGTATTCAGAAACGTGGTTAATCGGTGACTGTGTGAGTGACATCATTCCTCAGCAGGGAGTACAGTGGGCACACATGATGACTCAGACACTTCAGAGGCTCTGGGACACTGAGAAAGAACAACCTGTTACATCTCAATCAGCATGCACGCATTCCTCTTACCACAGGTCACTAAAGACATTAGCGGCAAGCTCTGCAGAGCAACAGGTGCTGGTTAGTTAATAGTTAGCCTGGTTCTTTGAAAGAAGTCAGTCCTATAAGTTCTTATGTGGAAATGTGCCAATGTTTCTTATTGAAGTAAGAGTTACAGCCTAACCATATCACACAAGGAAATCAACAAATACAGATTGGCCGGAGGTGTGAATTTATAAACATATCACAATTATTCCGTAATTGTATTTACTCGACCCATGTCTTTCACTTGAGCGCAAGATGTGCAGTTAGTCTCCCTGAGCTGTCTACGTAAGACAAACTCTCCCTCCCTGAGGAGGAAACAGACCGTTTGACAAGGCCAATACTCTGCCCTGTTTCTTCCCCGGACCTCTTCACTGGACTACTGACCACTGCATCCAACCAGCGCCAGGACAGAGCTTGATTACACTAAACTCAAATAATGAAAGCTAAGAACTATTGAGGAAATCTTTACGTTCCAGCGTAATTACAGACTTCGTAAAAAAAAAAACACTCAGCCATAACATTATGACCACCTGCCTAATATTGTGCAGGTCCCCCTTTTGCCGCCAGAACAGCCCTGACCTGTGGAGGCATGGACTCCACTAGACCTCTGAAGGTGTGCTGTGGTATCTGGCACCAACACCTTAGTAGCTGTCATGTCCTGGATGCGGGCCCCTAGCCATCTCTGTGCTTTGGGGCTCCCATTCAGGGCATGGCACATGGAGAGGCCTCTAGCCATCTCTATGCCGTTGTGGGCTCCCCAGTCAGAGCAGCTGCAATCAGTTGACTCTGATTGGGGAGCCTACTTAGGTTAGTTTTACAGCCACACCCGGTGTGGTTTATTGTTT
>JACXGK010001467.1:16917-47012 GCA_016801125.1 Novumbra hubbsi | reverse complement strand
TGTTATTTGTATATCGTTTTATGTTAGTTAGTCCTTTCATTTTACGTGTACAGTTCGTGTTAGTTTGTCTCTGTCTGTTTATGGATTAAACTCACCTTTTCTTTATACTAAAATGTCTGCATATGGTTCCGCCGCACTACAAGACCGTGACAGTAGCAGATTATTTAAGACCTGTAAGATGCGAGGTGGGGCCTCCATGGACCGGACTGGTTCTTCCAGCACAACATATATATATATATATATATATGCATATATATATATACATATACACACACTGTAGACAAATGCAGTCAGTTGTGAGAAATCAGCTCTTACAACACAAAGGAAACCCTAGTTATTAGGGCATTAGTTGAGGCACAAGCTTTCCTTTCTCAGTGTCGCCTGTCCTGAAACAGGAAGAGGTGCTCTCAAAGAATCCAAAACAACAGCATCCCATCCAGTCGTGTTCCCCGTTCCCACCCGGGCCATAGCTCCCTCCCATCCTGGAACACTCATCGCCCCGCACCATTGCCATGGTTACGAGCGTTTCCATCCGACTGTGTTATTGGACTGATTGCTACTCCCTGGGTTACTGTAGGTGTGGCCCTAGTTGTGGAGCTCTGTCAATGCAGTACAGTTCTAGGGCCAAAACAAGGGAAACTCCTATAAACCATGTCTGGGAGTGTCTTCCTGGGGCTTTTTTCTTTTTTTTAAACAGGACAGACCCTTTGTTTTACAATAAGCATCTCATCTAAACATAGTGGCTATGTTGGCAGGGTTCAATTAATTTGAAAAAAGCCTAGAATTTATAGAATATTGCAAATAAGATTTATTCCACATAATATTTGTACACTACATTTGAAGGCTTTAGCAGACACTCTTATCAAAAGCAACTTTAAAGGAGAAATTTGGTTCAACTGTCTAACTTAAGGACACAACAACAAATGTATTCACCTCGCTTACTAGGGTTTCGATTGTGCGACCTTTCAGTTACTGGTCAGACGCTAGTCCACCGGCCAACCCATTTCTCACAAGCTAACTCTTCCAGAGTCTCAGAGAAAATGTGTGTTTTACGGCCTTATTACGGATCATGCCTGGTATGGTACCTGCAAAACAGACATAGCTGTTTAGGAAGTCTCCCGTCCTGCTTCACACAGTACACAAAGGATGCCTTATTTTTGTGGGTGAAAGAGCTGTGCTAGGACAAATTCTGAATGATGTTATGACTGTATATATGTGATGCGTGCAAGTGTCTGTAAATGTGTGTGCCCGATTTGTCTGTGTGTGTGGCATTTTTAAGAGACAGGATAAACATAATGGAAAATCTCTCCCAATCTGCAGATGTGTACCTCTCTCAAAATCAGTAAAACCTCTCTTAAAACCACCAAAATGTAAATTCGAAATATTTCCAAACTTTCAACCAGTATAAAATCTACCATTCCTCTCAAATATGTTTCCCAGTAACTCCCACCTTCCTGAAGACAAATAAATGTTCACAAAATACTCCAATTAGTAACTAGTTTCAGACTCATTTACAGTAAAACACAAATAAGTTGGTAAATTAGATTTTAATTATATCACACCTCTGCATCTGACACCACCAATCACTACGCTTGTTTGGAGAAACTGAACATCCGTATTAGTCTACATTAGAACAATCTATTGGAAAGATATAGGGTTTGCATTTATGAATTGTCTGTCTTCTGACAAACGAAAGCTTTGGTGTCCCTCAATGTTCTGTTTTGGGACCACTGCTGTTTACTATATACACAACCGTTGAAAAGTTTGGGGTCACTTAGAAATGTCGTTGGTTTCCATGACAACACACGTGAAATGAATTAATTCGTGTAATGGTTATAACGGCAGACGATTGACTGACGAGTGTCCTACTGCGTGACGATGCACTGACCTTGGTGAGGTAATAGACAGACTGCTGGAAGGTAAACATGATGACCTCCTCCAGCACTGTCATGGCCTCCTCGCAGGCAGCCCTGGTGGATGACATCTCCTCCTCCTCCTGCCCCTGCCTCCATGAGAGCAGCAGGGGAACATCGTGCTGTATGAAGTGCAGCAGCTCAATGGAGTTGGCCATCCACAGCACCAGGGGCCGCAGGCCTGGGATCAGCTGCTCCATGATCAGCTGCTCTCCCGCATGGGGCTGCTGCTGGACCTCGCTGGGGCACCTTCAAGGAGACCAAGGGAAGAGATCAACCCAAAAGCCAGAACAATTCCCTGGGATGGTTGAACAGCTCCATGAACGGCTTTGCGAATATGACACAAATCCTTCAGAAATTTAGAATGGCAGCCAATTTCCCTCTTTTATAGTTCAGTAGGAGGACAGTCAAATATATAAAAGATATGTATTCTTTTTATTATTATTCATTCTACATAATAAAACGGTTCTCTTTTCTCAGCAGGGAATTGCTCCGGGACTTGGGTGGATGACACTGGATGTTTAACACTTCAGCAGTAGGCAAAAAGGACAAACAACCGGAAAAGAACGTGGCTCATTCTCAGCAGTCACTGTCCACTCTGTACGTGCAGTAAACCATCGAGACGTGACTTAAAGAGAGTGTCGCTCAGAAAGTCGGACGGCATTGTTGCCTTAACCGACTGGCCTGTGAATGACAGGTTGTATTACATTCTAAGACTACCGTTTCAACACATTCGTAATGACACACCAAAAACAAAAGCTACAAAACAGTGTTACAGTCAGAAGACTATTTTCTACTCTCTGTTGCCATGCTGTTTACTGTTTACTGTTTCGTGTTGCAGGCAAAGCAGTTGATGGGAAAACAAGCTTCTCACGTTTCAGTCTGGATGGCAGCGAGCTCCTTTGTCTTCTCCTGCATTGGGACAGAAAGAACATTCATTTCAGATCAGTGGGCGGCATTTCGAAAATGATACTACATTTCACGCCCCCCCCCCCCCACATATGAAAGCTTTGAAAAATTGGCCATCGCGACAAAGTATGTGGAATACATGGGTTTATGTGTGGCATGACGCCATGGTGGCACGGTTCGACCGGGGTGATTGGGTTGTTTTCGGTTGTACCCACCCACATGGTAAGCTGGATCTGACTCGCTATGTGGAGAAGCAACCTCCGAAAGTGTGGCAGCTCAAACCTGTCGGCCGAGTTTTGGACGCACAGGCTGAGCAGGAACGCGGGGGTCAGCTTAGCCTCTTCCCCATTGGGGTCCACCATGACCAGCACCTCCTCCAGGATCCGGTCCTCGTGCTCAAGCTCATAGCTCACAGACACCTCCCCACCCCCTTGGTCCTTCCACCGGGGAGGAGTGTGCTTCTTGTTGTGCCGAGGCAATTTCTTTCTTAGGGAGGAGCCACATGACTGACATGAGGAGGACACTCCCGCTCCTCCGGGACAGAGTTCTTTCATCCAGCTAGGGGTTTGCTGGGCCCCCGGGACGGCGGTAGGGTCCTTAAACATGAACAGGTAGTGTTGGCCCAGACCCACCAGGTCCCCAGGGCTCAGCTCCACCTCCTCGTTCAGTAGGGCGCCGTTCCTGGTGACGGGAGCGCCGTGGAGGGGCTTCAGCAGGGTGAGTGTCCGCTTAGCCTCCCCCGGGGGAGTGTTGCTGGAGTCCCGGCGCCGGACACGGCAGTGCCGGGGAAGGACGTCCGGGGCAAAGAGGAGGATGTCCACCTTGAGCCTCTCCTCGTCCTCCCCGGTGCAGTGCTCCCCGCAGCAGCCGAAGACGGTGGTGGTACCGCTCATCAAGTAGATCACAAAGTCCTGAGTGGGAGAGACGGGGGGTCAGTAGGATCCACAGAAGGCCCCTAACCGCTAGGGCCCCCCCCCTCCATTTTGTCCAGGGCCCCTGAAAGGCTATCGCACCGGTTAGAATGTGAGAACATCCTAGCTATAGTGACAGCATCGAGTGCGAGGACAGGAAGGGACGGTCTTAGGAGTTAAACCATGAGTCCTGTCGTGGTTTCCTGACACCACCCATTGCTCAGTCATCCCCTGTCCTGATTGTATATAATCTCGGCCAAGACGGAAGCTAATCAGCCCCCCCCCAAAGAAAAACAGCGAGCAAGAATTGGCCCTCAACTAACTATAGTAAATGGTTTGCCACCGGACCATATGATAGCCAGCACCCCAACAGAACTATTTAACGCAATCCAGTGACAACATCTAAGCCTTTATTTGATTCAGGAAACTGTGCCTCAATAAATTGAGCTGTCTACAAAAGGATTTAATTACACACGAACAGCAACATTCATAAGGAGATTTAAACCGGCACAGCTCTCATTGTTCACAGGACACTCAGTTCAAGAAAAGCTGGTACGGGAACACAAAGACACTTTCCAAAAATAAGTTAAGCCCCAATCGAAGGGTCCAATCAAAAACTCCCAAAGCTGGCGCATGTTATTACATGACTGCTGGCCCTTTTTCTCTGTGGCGATTCTGGAGGCGTGTCAAGCGGCGCCTTGCCTGCCCCAGTATCTGACCTGCAGGGACACACCCCGCCCAGAGTCCTGCACACTCAGCATTCTCCACAATAAGGAACAGAGAGCAGCAGTGCTTCCTGTCATTAAGACTGGGCCCAACTCAGGCCACGGTCTGTGCAATCTTCTCCGGCCACAGAATGTACCTCAAGGTGTTTTTCCCCCGCTGTTTACTGTCCGAGTATTTCGAACATACACACACACACACACACACACTCGCTTTGCAGCATTCGTCTCCAAGCGAGTGCATGTGTGTGTGTGTGCCGGCAAGTGTGTGGTAATATGTAGGCTAGTCGGTTTACACAGTCTCTCAGCATTACTCCCTATCCTCTAGTAATGCCTTTAATCGTGCGTATCACCTATAGAGTGGAGCCGACAGGGCCGTGTGCTAAACAGTGAATGAGAACGCAACGTCCCTTATCTATTCGGTGAACCTCGCTGACAGACGACACACATCCCTGTGTGGGAACCCTACTGCCGGGAAAAGCCCAGCTTAGTTCTCCCGTCCCTGCAAAACATGACCCAGACTGGCCCCCTCTGCGCGTGGGTCCCCTGCCGGTCTCCGGTGAGTCTGCTGCCCCTCACCCAGCCGTGGATCTGAGCCCCACACTCCCATCAACAACCCTCAGGCTCTCCCTGTTACAACATTCTCAGTGCAGCTAAAGCCCTCGGCTCTCCCTATGCTCTCTCTCTCTCTCTCTCTCTCTGGATTTTGTCCCCTGTGCTTAAGAGGTACAGGGAGAGCCGCTCCAGTATAGTGAATAAGCCACAATGCAGAGACCCTTGAAAGGTGGAGCGCAACAAACTACAGCTGCTCCTATCAAACTGCACAGGCTACTCCTGCATGCCACCTCCACAGCAGGCGAACAAACACATAGCAAATCTCACTATTTAAGGACAGACACACTGTATACAAACATACAAACACATAGTAAACCTCACTACTAAAGAACAGACACACTGTACAACCATACAAACACATAGTAAACCTCACTACTAAAGGACAGACACTGTACAACCATACAAACACATAGCAAACCTCACTACTAAAGGACAGACACACTGTACAACCATACAAACACATAGTAAACCTCACTACTAAAGGACAGACACACTGTACAACCATACAAACACATAGCAAACCTCACTACTAAAGGACAGACACACTGTACAACCATACAAACACATAGCAAACCTCACTACTAAAGGACAGACACACTGTACAACCATACAAACACATAGTAAACATCACTACTAAAGGACAAACACACTGTATACAACCATACAAACACACTGAACAACCATACAAACACATAGTAAACCTCACTACCAAAGAACAGAGCAAAAGCCAGCACATACAGTATGTTTAAGCAACATGACGAGATTAGTACACTAGCAAGATTATTGAAACAGGACCATAAACGATGACTGATGAGGCGCATCACCCTGTTCATCACAACGTGTATCCGTAGGTGGATAAATTGCATTCCATTCCTTGACGTAGTGGGAGAACCACCGAACTAACAAACACAACTTTACGGTCAGAAATCAGCCCTGTCATCATATATCTAGCAGGCTCTATTGCATATTGACTTTTTGGGGAGTGTGTTGAATGTGTTTTTGCACAGCCCAAAGACAAGCTCATTAGTTAAACGGTAACAAACATAGTACTAAATTAAGTGTCATTGAGTGTGGACACTCAGACTTCTGTCCACTGTAAAATGTAATTCTATCCGGCAAATAAATCTTCAAGGCTTTAGTTCTTCAAGGTTTACAGTGCATCCGGAAAGTATTCACAGTGATTCACTTTTTCCACATTTTGTTATGTTACAGCCGTATTCCCAAATTGATTAAATTCCTTTTCCCCCTCAAAATTCTTCACACAATATCCCATAATAATATATATTTTTGTTCATATCTATTAAAAATGAAAAAATCACATGTAAAATTGAGCTCAGGTGCATCCTGTTTCAACTGAGCATCCTTGAGATGTTTCTACAACTTAAGGGAGTTACCTGTGGTAAATTCAGTTGATTGGACATTATTTGGAACAGCACAACCCTGTCTATATGAGGTCACACAGTTGACAGTGCTTGTCAGAGCACAAACCAAGCCATGAAGTCCAAGAAATTGTCTGAGATAAGATTGTATCAAGGCACAGATCTGGGGAAGGGTACTGAAAAGGGCACAGAGGCCTCCATCATCCGTAAATGGTAGAAGTTTGGAAACACCAGGACTCTTCTAGAGTTGGCCGCCCGGACAAATTGAGTGATCAGGGGGAAAAGGGCCTTAGTCAGGGAGGTGACCAAGATCTCAATGGTCACTCTGATCTAGCTCCAGAAGGACAACCATCTCTGCAGCACTTCACCAATCAGGCCTGTATTGTAAAAGCCACTCCTCAGTAAAAGGCACATGACAGCCCACCTGGAGTTTGCCCAAAGGCCCCTGAAGGACTCTGAGGCCATGAGATACAAAATGATCTGGTCCGATGAAACAAGAATTGAACTATTTGGCCTGAATGACAAGTGTCATGTCAGGAGGAAACCAGGCACCTGGACAAAACCATCCCTACAGTGAAGCATGGTAGTGGCAGCATCATGCTATGGGGGTGCTTTTCAGCAGCAGGAAGTGGGAGACTAGTCAGGAACAAGGGAAAGATGAATGCAGCAATGTACAGAAAAATCCTTGATGGAAACCTGCTCCAGAGCACTATTGACCTCAGACTGGGGTGAAGGTTTGTCTTCCAGCTGGGCAACAACCCTAAACACACAGGCGAGATAACAAAGGAGTGGCTTCGGGACAACTCTAGGAATGTCTTTGAGTGGCCCAGCCACAGCCCGGACTTGAACCCCATTGAACAACTCTGGAGAGATCACTTTGTAATTATGGGGTATTGTGTGTAGAATTGTTTTTGGGGAAATGTTTTGAATCTATTTTGGAATAAGGCTATAACATAACAAAATGTGGAGAAAATGAAGCAATGTGAGTACTTTCCAGATGCACTGTAACGTAAAGCTAGAGTAGATGGTTATGTCTTTGTACCGTGCAAGTAAATTCATTAAATAAATTTTCTGGACCCCAGGAAGAGTAGCAGCTCGTCTCGGTTCTAGCTAAGAGCGATCCTGAGGAAACCACATTACCTGGGTTAAATCCATGTCCTACCTGTCTGTAACTGTAGCCCTGTAATAACAGGAAGTAAGGGAAGTCGAAGGGCGGGTGGATGGAGTACTGGGTGGTGTTGTCGTCGCTGCTCTCCGTCTCCTCCTTCTCCATGCCCAGACGCAGGGCCTCCTTATCGGCTTCAGCCTCCGGGTCCTCCCTGAGGAGCTTAGCCTGCTGCTGAGCTCGCAGGGCCTCCTTCTCCATGGAGGACAGGTCCATCTCACTGAGGCTCCTCCACATGCCGACAGGGTCCACATCCTCCCCGCTGCCGTCCACAAACAGAGAGGCGACCCGCGAACGGCCCGTCTGGAGCTTGCGAGCCTGCGCGTTGATACCTGGGTCGGAGAAGGACACATGAGTGTTGCTGAGAAGTGATCTTAACAACGTCTTAGTGGTTTTCCCGCTGTGTGTACTAAAACTACCCGGAGTGCTAAACACAAAATAAACTTTGTTGGCCCTTGGTCAAATAAAACACAACACGGGAAGGAGAGAGGAAACCTGTAGGGCTAGCGAGACACAGCGGAGAGAGGTGTTGTCCAGCTTGCCCTCTATCTGATATCAACAGGCCCTCCTGACCGCTGGACTGACGTAACGCAACACAAACACTATTCAGCTCGTTTGGAGCCATTAAGCCCCGTGGAATGTCCACAGAGCTCAGCTTCACACCCAGCACCCAGGCCTTATCAGCTGTGGATGTAGGCGTTGACCACATTGTTCTGACACCGGGGCTGGTTGGAGGGGGGCTGGTCAGGTCTGCCTGAACGGGGCCCGGGTCAACTTCCCCCCCATTTTCTACCGGTTAGAGTGTTGCGAAGAGAGGGCAAGGTGATGTTATAGCACGGAGAGTCCCAAAAGACCCAAGCCAAAGTCAACAGGACCACACAGTCTCCAGTGAGCAGGAAGCGAGCTCTGATGGGACGAACAACAAAGCAGGACGCTGGACACATTCAGGTGCCAGCAGGCCCAGGAGGCCACGGTCGGGCCTGTCCCCTGTCCCCGAGATGGGGGCTTCAGAGGGCCCCGCAGGGAGTGGGACCCTGTCATAAATCTCAGATGAGGGGGAGAGGCCACTCTGTCCCACACTACCGCCTTTTGTTATTCTGACTTCTCACACGCACGCCACATTCATCGCTCGGTCGCAAGACGAACGATGGATTGCACTGACCTAGCGTTAGGGACCGAGGCGTGCCACTCAGCACTGCCCGAGCACAGAGAGCGGGACGTCGGTGCGGGCACACCTGTGTCGGGGCGACATGTACCTGCCGTGACGGTGTCCGTGTCCTCGGCGCTCCGTTCCTCCACGGTCGCCCGCTTCTGGATCTCGAAGCGCCTGGCGAAGCCCTCTTTGGGTTTCCACAGCGACTGCAGCATGAGGGGTCTCTCGTGGTCGCTCACGACGCGGAAGCACTCGGTCTTCCATAGGTGGTCCGCTCCCGTCCGGCCAATCACGTCGCACAGCACGTACTGACCGGGATTCTCTTTCTCCAGACAGTACCTTGGCAATGACAAGAGGGCTTCGGTCACGAAAGCACTAGCAGATCTGATTCCTCCTTAGCGCCACCGAGATCATCACCAAGTGTCGCAACCAATGTGATTCAGGGAACGCTCGCTATCTGCTCCCGTGTTTGCCTTGAGCCAATGCGGACCGTTACCAACATGCGTTTAGAATCCTCACCTCTCTAGGGCCTCTTTGACGAGCTCCCTGGCGCTGGAGCGAGTCGTGGCCAGCACGCTTTTGTAGTTGGTCCCCTGGCAGATGTCGCTGCCAAATATCTTCAGGATGCCCGGGGCCGACATCTGACTGGACAGCTCAGCGGGATCGTCTGTGGCCTGCCCGTCTCCCGCTATGCTCCTTCCATCCGGACCCGGCCCGCGGTCCCCCCGCAGTAGGGGGCTCCGGTTAAACACCGTTGACAGTCTGTTGTTGTGGCGGCGGATTTTGTTCTTGGCCGGCTGCCTCACGCCGGTACTCTCAGCTGAGCGGGTGGTGCCTTCCGAGGCGTTGGACCTGAGAAACAGAGATGGGGAGAGAGACACATTCGGGATGGGATCAATGCAGCGGCAAGTCTTGTGGCTACTGGCTCTTTGGGGGATGTAAAAAAGGCGTTCTAGAATTATTGACTGACTGGGAGACAAGATAAGAGAGCAAGGTAAAGATGTAAAGAGAACGTCAGAGAGTTTAATGGGGCCCACTGAATAAAGGGGTAAGAGGACAAACAGTTTGATGACTTTTCATTCTATATCATATCAGGTACGTTTCTCCGAAAAGATAATTCAAATGAATACCTATAACACAATCGCAGGCAGGACACTGAAATTCCAAAATGTACAAAATTATAAATTGGATATAAACAAATTGACTCACTGCAGGGATCCATTACTCGGCTTCCTCCCAAGCTTTGTCAGACTTTTTTTCGGCGAGCTGATTAATAAGCCCACCGGGAAGTGTAGGGCTTGCTTAGACGCATGACTACTTCGTTCCTCCGAAATCACCATGATCACATGTAGTCTAGGTCTATATTATAATGCCAAAGTGCCTCCAGAAAAAACAGAAAAGCACTATTCTCAATATGAAAAATTAGAAAACAATATACTCAGTCCAGTGTGATAGTTCATGCTGGAATTCACACTTTGTCATGGTGATGAAGCCATAGGCTTCATAGGCTTCTTTCGTTCATCAATATCTGATTAAAGTTATCGTAATGAAACACGACAAATAAACGTTATTTTCTTCCAGTGGCATTAAAATAAGGAAACGTCCAAAATAACTTAGTTCCCAATTTTCAGTTGCTGAATTGTGTTCATGTAGATGGTCAGAAGGAGAATCATCGTTCTGGACATCGAGTGCCAGCTCTAGGAAACAAATCTTTTTTTTAAAATACAAAGCTAATCATTAATCAGGCATCCATTTCTGATAACTAACATATTCTAAAAACTTGACAAATATCTTAAGCGGTCAGATCCATGTCATCCGTCCTCATCGGTTAGTTAGATGTAGTCCAGTTGAATGCAAATACAACCTGTTTGAAAAGTTGTGCAGGAGTTACTCCCGCTACGATGACGTCATTGTTCATCTCGCGCTTGGGAGGGTGGAGGAACGGGGAGGGGAATAGAAAATCCAGAATATCGTGCACAGTTACCCGACTATAGACCCGAGTATCCGAGAAGGTCAAATTAAAGTGAAATATGAAGATATGAAGGTCGTCACACAAAAACGCACACACGCAGACGTACACGGGTTTCAATTTCTTTCCTTGTGGTGACCAGAAAAATATTCCCTATTTTCGCAATACCCTTATCATAACTCTAATCCCGACCTTCGTTTATATTAAACTTAATCGATCATTCCTAAACCTAGAAGTAACCTACAACTAAGCCCTGGTTTTTCCTAAAATGTACCCCAAAAATAGAAATTAACCCAATTCTAACACTGGCATTTTTACTCTTTGCAAAGGCCCCCACCTAGTGGCAAATTGTATTCCTAACTTGGTGTCTTTCACCAAAAGAGGGAGCCAGAGCGACGGCATTTAAATTCGACATCCGACATCTACACTCCAACGGTTCAAATTCAGCACTCCCACCCCCACAAACACCTTTCCAGCTCACCTTCAAACGTGACGTAATATGCACAAACAAATACACCCAAACGCACAGTCTGTCAGACAGACAGTTACAGTGAGAAAAAAAGTATTTATCTGTTTTTATTGTCAATGTTAAAAAATAACCATTTACATAACAAACATAAAGTAGACCATACTTTATAGCATCTATGAAGAAATAACGAGCTAGACTTATTTTTAAGTAAACCACCACGTAATCTCTATGGTTTTGACTTCCTGTCACTTACTCTGCTGCTCTGGATAACAACTTGTTCAGTGTTGTACTTCTTTCCCACATCCATGGAGTCTCTCCACCAGTCCGTTGACGGTTGTACAGACCAGAAAAACACAACATTTGTGGCTACAGATAATATATAAGACTTAACCAAATCCAACAACAACTCCATGGTCTTTGGTCTCCATTGACTGGATAATATACATCATACTGGTCTGAAAGCCTATGTTAGGACCGTCGTGTTGCATTATCCTACACTGTTGGACTGCTCACATTGGCTTTAAACCAGCCCTCTGTGACAAATTGAGTCCCTCTTAGATTACGTTCCAACTGGTTGAAACACATAAAAGATACCTCTTGGAAGGGTCCTATCTGAAACATTTCAAACTAACTGTGAAGTGTGTTCATTGGTTGTTCTCAACTATTTTCAAACTTTTACTAAGTTTTATGTTTTGATGTAGACAATATTTGGCCAGTAAGATTTGTAATGTAATTATTATTCTGAAATAGATGAATTCACAAAAAATAAAACTTTTCTATTTGTCTGAGAAGTGACTCTTGATGTTCTATAATCCGTTTGGCTTTTAAACATGAACCCACCCTCTTCAGTATTTTTAGCAACCAACATACACAATTGTAAGAAAAAAAAATTTGTATTTTAATTTAATTTAATTAATTTTAATTAATCCAAAAAAGTAAGTAAAAAGGCACCACATTGGTGTAATGACCCAAAAACTATAACATGTTAGGGTAGGTGCAGGGAAATTAATTATATTGCAATATTTAAACAAAACAGAATAAAAAATACAACAACAAAAATACACAAAATACCAAGTTCAAAGTCAGTTTTGTGTAGTCTGAATGAATGCAGGCATTGAGTGTGTGTGTGTTTATGATAATTACACACACATATATATATATATATATATATATGTGTGTATCATAAACACACACACAAACACACACACACCCAATGCCTGTATTCATATATATGTCTTAACTCATGGAATAGGCCACACAAAGCCTTTATTTATAATACTGGGCAGCTGTAAGAATGGTGTCCCCCCTCAAATAATGCTGCACTGCCCTTTTTCTAAGTGAAATGTTGTGTGACTAATCAATTTAGTCCTTGGTCGCCCACCTTTAGTATAAACCAGGTCATGGGGTCAGAGATATTGTGTTAGTTAGTCTCCTATCCCTGTGCCCATAGTCAAGCAAATTATAAAGCATGTGCCCATAGTCAAGCAAATTATAAAGCATGCGCCCATAACAGCCGTACTTTGAGGTCAATTTCATGCATTCGTGCATTAAATGGAGTCTTAAGTGTTTGCAATGTCTTGTAATAAAATAAATTTAATTTAATGTAATGTTTATTGGTTGATAAAAGAAACGGTTTTAGGTGGTAAGTAGTAAAAAATGTGATGCATTTGTTCAAATAGATTCTGTATTAGGTTCCTTGCAGAACAAAACGCAATAGTCCAAGTCCCTTCCCCATATTCTCGTAAATTACATGGTGGGGTACAGATCAGACTTTATAGCTTGAAGTTCCGTTTAAAAGGAGGCGGTCTCGAGTGTTGCCAACTTGCCAAAACTGTGGTTCGCCTCGGCTCCGCTGTGGAAATTAATTTATTGCGCTTATTGGGAAGTCCACTAAAAAGTCTCTCCGTTTTCAAAATTAAATACGAAGTACGAAGAAGTAAATAATGTTTTACGGATGGGTTTCTTTTACCTGAAACATTTGATTAAAATTACGTTGTCCTTTTGACGCAAAGGCTTGACAGACTGGGATCAACCTGCGGAAGCCCCGACTGCCGAACTTTTTCAGACCTCTAGCTACTGTCAACGCGTCACATGAGATACAGGTAAACATAACTATCCCAATGCTTGATTATTCTTTGAAAATGTAGGCGACGTGACGAAACCATCATCCATACAATGTGTTTGCATGGCTTATGTTCTGTTAGTCTAATCATGTCCATAAGACCAGGGTATGGTACTGTCATCGGATCTTAAAGACCCAGTTTGCAGCGCAAATGACTCATTTTCACAGGGAATCGGTCACTCAATCATTGGAACAGCAGTTGCTGTGATGATAATGTTGCTAAATGTAATCAAGTTTTATTTGCTTTTTGTTGGAGTTTGTTACTTATTAAATGGTTTGTGTCCCTTGTAGCCTCAAACGGTTAAACTCAAACTGACTTTTAGGAATGCTCAATAAGTTTGGATGAGGAAAATGTTATGTTTCAAAATCAATCGAACAAAATAACAGTAAATAGCTCTACATTATTCGCGGCTGGAATGTAACTTATTGAAAGGTCTATTGAGCGGTTTTTTATTAGTTAAACATTTGTGACTCGCGGTACCATGTCCATATGCCGGTATAGTACAGGAGGTGACGTATTAGACAGGGGTAAATCTAGGAGTAGAAATGTCAAGGTATACATTATAAGAAGTGAACCCACTTGCAGCATTGTATTTGATTAAAACGTGTGTACATGTACAATAGTGTTTGTGTTTTTAAGTTTGTGTAGAGGCCTGAGAGTGAATGAAACATGTTGGTAGTCAACTGAGATTGTGTTAGGAGTCAGTGCCGTTATAATCAATGCAGGTAGCCACTTATGTGGATGGATACACGTTTCAAGTATAGCGGGGTAGTCATGGTACATAATAGTCTGGCAGGTGCCCCAAACGGACCACCCTTTGGGCTCTGAAAGGAACTAAAGACCTATTAGGCCACGTGTTGCTGAGAGTCATACTTTTCAGCCACGGGCTCCTGATATCTTTACATTTAAACTGTTCATTAGCTAGAGTCACATTTCTAGAAACAAAACCGAAACTATTCTTTGTTTTGCAATAAGTTTCTAACACTCCAAATAAATTAATATAATTGGACATGACATTGTTATTATGTTCGGAGTTGTTATAAGGGGGGACAAAGAAGAGTGTTTTGCTTGGGTGTCCATCAGCTTTTCGACTTTTCGAACTTTAAAGTTTACTAGGTAATTTGGCTAGCTAGCTATTAGGCCTAAAGCTCGGTACATTTACACTATCAGAGTGACCTTTCTCCGTGGCAGATTTGCTCAAAGTTGTTCAGTTTAGTTAGTTGACGCTTGTGGACCGCAATTCTCACATAGTGACCCAATGTGACTTTGACTGGGCCACTGTTAGTCATCACCTTTTTGTACTTGATCCACTCCAATGTGGATTTGACCTTGTTCTTTGGATTACATAGCTACTTCTTTGCCACCTTCCAATACAGGTGAGTGTTACGAAGAGCTCTTTAGATGGTTTACTTGTTTCACCATTACCCAGACACTGAACAGTTTCTTCAAGGTTGCTGGCCTACATGTGGTTTATCATAAATGTGTCCTTATTTTGAGCGCTGGTTTTGAGGGAAAACCTATTTGGCAGTGTCTGTGTGGTACGATGCAGCTTCAACTTCCAACCTCGCCCACTGGGATATCCAAACACTGATGTTATTGTCTACCGTTTAGCTAATCCTAAAAAATGAAGAGAACACTTATCACAAACTTTGAGTTTCGATGAAGGAAATATATTCAGGGGCAAAGTTCTTCATGTGCATTGTTTAATCTGTTGTGAACAAAATGACGTAACTACATTCAATGGAAACCAAAATCAACTACCAATTGAGGGCTGGAGTCAAACTCGCTTTGAAAAGCAAAGTAAACAATTGAAATCTCAGGCTGTTCCAACTTGCATGAATTTCATCAAGGCGACTCATAATGATACTTAATAGTGTGTATGGCCCCCACATGCCTCTCAACAACGTATGGGCATGCTCCTGATGAGATGATGGATAATGTCCTGGGGGATCTCCTCCCAGTCCTGGGATCAGGGCATCAGCATCAATGCCTTTGTGATCCAGGAACTGCCTACACACTCTGGCCACATGAAACCAGGCATTGTCCTGCACCAGGTGGAACCCGGGGCCCACTGCAACAGCATGAGATCTGACAAAGGGTCTGAGGATTTCATCCTGGTGCCTAACATCACCCAGACGTCTCTGGCACCAATGGTGGACCATTGCCAATGGAGCTGCACGTTGTTGGGCTGTGAGCACAGGTCCCACTAGAGGACGTCAGGCCCTCATGCCACCCTCATGGAGTCTGTTTCTGACAGCTTGGTCAGAAACATGCACACCAGTAGCCTGCTGGAGGTTATTTTGTAGGGCTCTGGGAGTGTTCCTCCTGAAATTGGCAGGCAATGGCACTGCTCATCGGTTGATTTGTGTGACTTCATCTAAACATCTGGTAGTTTGCTCTTTGGTCTTGCTTCCTTCAGATTCCCATACTAACCTGTCCTCCCCAAGGAAAAGGTAACTGTCTCCTCCTCAGGGCAATATTTTCCATCTGTAAACTGGGAGCTTCCACAGGGCAGGGATGAAAACTCAGCAATCAACTCATGAGTCGTTTATTTTTATTGTAACAAATATTTTCCAAAACATAACCAGTGTCATCTTAAATGGTTTTACGTTTCATTGTTTTGAAATAAAATATGAAACAGAACAACATTTCTATGCACCATTGTAATGTAATTCTTTAATATGAGAGAATTGCTCTCCCTCTCTTGTGAGCATCTGTTACCACATGTGCTGATTGACCGGTTCCCTCACTTTCTGTTTACTAGGCAGAATTGTGGTGAAATACACTGCTATAATTAACTTGTCAATGCTCCAAAGAATTTTGAAACAGTTTGAACTTTTTTTATACCCGTCAACTGTGTTCAAATACAAAACCATGAAACTATGGTGCTCCCACACAAAATGATGACGAATAGTTTAATAAAAGCTTATAATAAACAAAAGTTTAATAGTTTAATAATTGGTATTGTGGCCTCTTTTAGAATGCAGTAATCCAACAGATTAATTATACTGTACTGTCATGTCTTTCGAGTGGTCCTGTGGTAAATTCCTCCAAGCTTCTTGCAGGATTTGCAGTAACTCTTCTTTCAACGGCAGTAAGTTTCATGTGCAGACTTCCGCTTCTAGGTCTTAATTGTTTTTGTCTTTGAATCATGATCATGTTGAACATTTTTTGTTTTTGCTACTCAGTCATATGTGGAGATAAGACTTTTTCACGTGGTCAAAGCATGTGCTTTGGTAACAGATGACTTTCCTAGATGCTGAGCAAGTTCTGGACAGGCTGTAAATAATTAAAGACAGCTTTTAAGTCATGCCAATATGTTTTCTGTCTTCCCCAGATAAAACCTCACAACGTATCAATTAGTCAAAGTATTTTATTTGTCAAATGCACTGAATAACATAGCGTCATTCTGAACAATTCAATTCTTATGACATGGCACGCGACATCTACGCAATAAGCGTTAAGAAATATATAAAAATTCATAGTACTTTTTGGATACAAGATATTCATATTCGGTTTTATTTTATTCTGGTTCATTTGCATGCATTCTGTTATATATAACACTAACAGCCCAGTAAAATAGATTTAAGACATCTTGCCTTTGGGCTAATACTTTTGTACAGTTTGATATGACTATATCAATCATTTTCCCCCGATTGCTAATGTTATTTTTTTATCTTTTATATGGTAATAATAATGTAGTTTATATTTAGTATACATTTTGTATAAATCTGGCAACGTTTGGCAGTTAAATGGAAACTAGGTAAAGAAACTAGCACACTGAATTTTACAGCCAGATATTAGCATGTGAATCCCAGCCATAATAAAGCTATACTGCGATCCTGTATATATGTTATTATATAGATATTTAGGTTAGTACTTGAATTCTTGCTTTTATAAGCTCATCTACTATGATACATGCTCACCTACCGCAATGCTTTGATATTTGTTATTAGTAGGGACTGTCAGTAAAATTTTTATGCACTTATATTTACTTGGTTTAATTCGTTTTACACGAAGTGCCTGTGAAAGTTGCAGGGAAGAGAAGTCTTTTCTTTCTTGCTTTCTAGAAAAGAGCTCTTGAGCAACAACTACATGTTTTTGTCTGTCTGTTCTTTTGTCTGCCTGTTGGTACGTCTGTCTGTTGGTCTGTCTGTTGACCTGTCTGTTTGTCTGTGTCTTTCTTACAACAGATTTGTTCTAGGTATTGAATGGCTATGTATTGTACTCTATGGGAAGTATTTGACCAGGAAAACAAGATTAGCAGTTCATTTTTGTTGGGGTTGAGTCGGGGGTTGAGCGAGGTACAGTGTAAATTCTTAAACCATTTTTCTTGTCTGTATGGTAAATATATCATGTATCATATATGGTAAAATTGGTATATTCTTTAGTATTCCTAAATTATGATTATAATATTATTATTGAATATGTTTTATTAAGCTGAAACTAAAGGAATACAATGTATAAAGTTTGAGATCAAATTTTTCATCTGGTAGTGATTTCAGGAGGATTCCTACATTAACAAAATGAGAATTCGGACAGGAAAATGACAAAAGGAAAGGGCCTGCTTGGCTGCATGCATGTTGTACTGTGTTTACCATACATGGTTTCATGGAATAAGGGAGGTAGATAAAACAAATCAATTCCACTGATTCACACGGATGGTTTAACCAGTGGGAATCGTCGTTTAGATTGTTGTTTAGTTTAGGGAAGGTCACATTCCTTGGCCTTCTTCATGCTCACCAAAACCTACAGAGTCTTTTTATGTGTGAATTGAAAAAAGCTTATGTGACCTATTACTCTAAATAAGTGAATAGGTTGTTTATATTAGAGTAAAAGGAGAGTTTGCTTCTCTGGTTAATGTACAGCTCCTGGGAATGATAGAAACCCCTCATAGTTAGGTCGAGTTTGTGCAGCATTAAGTGCATTTTTTAGTTCTCATGTTGTTCATGCAGCTTCTCTTGTCATGATCATATCGCTCCACACACTCACACTGCCTCTTGACAGATGACAGGGGAAGGAGTGGGGGGGGGGGGGGGTTCAGAGAGTTTTAATCAGGGTACAGGATGGCAGCATTGAGCAATGGGAACTGGAAGCACAGCTTTGTGATGAGCATCCTCTGGGCTGCTGGGGGAATGGGGAAAAGGTTAGGACCTGGATGAATAGATTTTTGATTTGAACATGCGCATATTTATGGATTCGGAAGGATGCTGTGTAGCCGCATGCAAGAATTGTCTGTGTGTTTTGAAATAAATGCTCATTTATATTCTCCACTGCGTTCTATGCCATCTTCGTTACAGAATGTTTGCTCGAGGTATAGCTCTTAAAAGTGAACCTGTGTTTTTCACCATCGTTGCTACGGCCTGTGTTACATTAGAAAATACACAATCGCCACGTTACTTAAAAGAGATCATACAAGCCAAGAGCTTACGTCGAGTTAGTCAAAGTGAGGGGTTTTCAGCCTTGTTTACTACTTGAATAGTGAATAGACCTGGACTAATAAAAGTACATTTGTTTATGCTTTTGTTTTTCTTAGTCTGCAGCCCTTCTGACCCCTCCAATCTGTTCAATTCCTCCTGTTATTATGGAAGCCAGAGGAAAATTTGAATTTAAAGCTACGGCTGAGGACGAGCTGAGCTTCAAAAAGGGAGACATTCTGAAGGTGGGTATTTCCCCAGATAAAAGTGAAGGTGACAATTTCATAATCATAATAATGTGCCATAGTAGGCGTGAAAAGAAAGTAATACAGATAAGTAACGCATAGACAAAACCAGGTTCTGCTGTTATCTTGTCTTGTTTAGTCTTGTCTTGTTTAGTATTTTACGTAAACACTGTATGTTGTATTACAGTTAAACGCTGGTTAGTAATACACCCAAACATCACACCTAAACTATGTAATTAGAGGTACATCTAAACAGTATTGTTTTCACTACATCTAAACTCTGCTGTTCATAATATGACTAAACTCTGTAGTTAGTACCGCACCTATGCTGTTAGAAATAATATAGCTAAACAAAACACTGTAGTTACTATTACATCTAAACTACTTAGTACTACACCTAACCTCTGTAGTTAGTGCTACACCTAAACTATGCTGCTAGTGATATTGCTAAACAAAACACTTTAGTTACTATTACAACTAAGCTACTTAACTACACCTACTATAGTTAGTACCACACTTACACTCTGCAATTAGTACTACACGTACACTCTGTATTTAGTAATGCCCCTAAACTCTGTATTTAGTAATATCCCTAAACTCTGTATTTAGTAATATCCCTAAACTCTGTATTTAGTACTACACCTAAACGCTGTATTTAGTAATATACGTAAACTCTGTATTTAGTATGACACCTAATCTCTGTACTTATTATTACACCTAATCTCTGTGTTTAATAATACACCTGTCACGGGTGTGGGTGAATACGGAACCATTCGCAGACATTTTTAAATAATAAGGTGAATTTGTTTACAAAAACAAACCAAAGAACACATACTATACACGGTTTAAATTAAAGGTGCTGAAACAAAGCAGCAAATAAAACACAACACCAAACATGACAGGACTTAATGACGTGTAGCGTATCCACAATGAACCACACCAAGTGACAGAACAAAGGAACCTATAAACACACACACACATCAACAAGTGTCTACAGGTAACAGCACATAATAAGATAATGTATCAAAAGTGTGCTTCAAAATAAGAGTGCTCTCCAGAATACCACCACCTACCGGCACTGTGCTACCCTATCGTTACCCTGTGTTTAGTAATGCACCTAAACTCTGTGTTTAATACTACATCTAAACTCTGCATTTAGTAATATACCTAAACTCTGTATTTAGTAGTACACGTAAACTCTGTATTTAATACTACACCTAAACTCTGTATTTAATACTACACCTAAACTCTGTATTTAATACTACACCTAAACTCTGTATTTAATAATACACCTAAACTCTGTATTTAATACTACACCTAAACAATTCTGCTTGTTAATGTTGGTTCCCTCATCAGATTCTCGGTATGGAAGATAACTGGTATAAGGCAGAGCTGCTTGGACAGGAAGGTTATGTGCCCAAAAACTACATTGAGATGCAGACTCCAAGGTGAAATAACACATTTCACGCTCATCCATAACATGTTTAAAGTAAACATGGACATAGGGGGTGTGTTTGCGCACTTCCAGTATGTACAGCAGAGCGGATGACAACATGTCCGTATGCTTTATCCCTGTGGCCAGCTGGTTCAAGGAGTTGGCCAGTCGTAGCTCTGCTGAGGAACTCCTCATGTCCAGAGAAGTGGGGGGATTCCTGATCCGTGGCAGCCAGAGTTCCCCTGGAGACTTCTCCATCTCTGTCAGGTGGGTGGATGTTGGATGGATGGGTGTGGGGTCAGACCACAGTTGGAATGGCAGCTCACTGCGTACTCGTGTTTATACTTCATAATACTGGTACAGCTTTTCCTTTTATTATACATTAGTAGAATATTGGCCAGTAGAAGTCAATATTGACAATAGTGGCCCACACCAGAGTTAAACTTGTCTTAGTTTGACTAAGTTTGACAACTTTGTTGTTTGAAAAATAACTTAACATAATGACTTAACATATAAATTAAAATACTGCATATGGTTTTTGTTTTTGATGTATGGGTTTCAAATCACTGCCCTAGTCATATTTTCTTTCAATATTTTTATTATAATGTTTAATTTAGTTTATTCTTTAAAAATGAATCTCCAGGGTCCACTTTTAAATTAGAGTCCATTATCAATGCAACTCCCTAAATAAACAGAACACAAACACAAAAAATATCCTTTTTGTGCATGTTGTGTATTGATATCTAACTTTTATTCTCCCAAAGACATGAGTTTGATGTGCAACACTTTAAGGTGATAAAAGACAGCAAAGGAAATTACTACCTGTGGGCAGATAAGTTCACTTCCCTCAACAAGCTTGTGGACTTCTATAAAAACACCTCCATCTCCAAACAACGGGAAATCTATCTTCGAGACGGTAGCCGGAGTGATCCGAGCCCTCCGGCACCCCAACCGGTAGCTCTTCTTTTACTTAAAGCCAATGTGCTTCGAAACTGTTGTTGCTAGCTTTTCAGGGGTTCAGGCGAGGTGTTTTGTAAAAGCACTTTGTGACTACTGCTTATGTTGAAAGTGCTTTATAAATAAAGTTGATTGATTGACATAGGCTTTGATAAACTCCCCTGTCCATAGAGCTCTGAGCTCAAATACAGGAAAGTTAATCAGTAAGCTACTGCAACAGGATGTGATGGGACAACAGTTTTGCTAGTATTTAAGCCTTTTCTCTTCACCTACCGTTGTTGTCAGCTGAAGAGGGGTAGTCTGCCTGAGGAGAAGCGCTATGGTGCTCCTAGTGTACCAACTACCCAAAGGAGAGCATCAGACCTGTCTCACAGCCAGCTGGTAAATACAACACCCTACAGAACAACCTACAGCACCAAAGCCATGTCTGTTCTTTAGGAGCTGCGATGTACCTTCATGTAAATTGATGTAATTGCCTGTCATTACGTTTCTTTGTTATATTTGAGTCTGTAATAAGAGACTGTGATTCTGAGGGATAGCCTAAACAGAGAGGAGCCTCCCTTTCTTGCCCCAGAACAAGAGACCGGTTATGGAGGAGAGGGCTCACACCATAGGCACTCCAGGCAGAAACAGCCCCCTCACCTCTCTCGCTGCTCCCAGACGAACATCTGACACATCTCATTCACAGGTAGGCTCACTGTACTTAATAAAATCCTTGATGTACTGTTTACTATGGCCAATGATGACCTAACGACCCCCTCCCTGTGTGTGTGTGTGCACAGCAGAGGACAACCATACAGGTAAAAGCATTGTACGACTTCACAGCAGAAGAAGATGATGAACTAGGCTTCAGTGCAGGTGACGTCATCGAGGTTTTGGACCGCTCTGACCCATCATGGTGGAAAGGTAGATTGCGGGGTAAAAGCGGCCTGTTCCCAGCAAACTACACAGCACCATTGCAAGGAGAGGCCAGTGTGAGATGATTTGTTATAATATGGACTGTGATGATTCAACCCTGACCACACAGAAGATGCCGCAGTCCATACCTTTGGACTTCTCAAAATAAATTGGTGCATGCAAGAGAGATGATATGGTGACACTTTTTTATTTTAATTTAATGCTAGTGCCTAATGTTTTGTTACTATTGACAATTACACTGAATGTATTTTATATAATGGAACTTCCACAACTCAACGCCTGTATCATTATATGCATTCACAAAATCCATTATCAATCCCACATTTCACTGTATAAAATTACATGTAATATGGATTGAGATTTTATGATCTTTTTTATTGTAGGTTTTTTTTTATCGGATACAAATTCATGTCGACTATCTTAAATTAAACACAGTATTTCTGACCCGTAAACTAAAACTTTATTTTGTCACAGACGCAGTGCATCGAAGGAAATGATCCAAAGCATGCATTTTGACAAATACATTCTTAACAAATTGTAACAGTTTAGTTTTTTGTACATTTACATTTTGCATTCAAATAATACATTTTACTAAATCAATCCCATCGATCTAGGTTTTTATTTTAGGCCTTAACAGCATCAGTTATTTGTGTGACCTTTCCTATTAATTCCTGTTGTGTTTTTATTTGAAATTCATACTGATAACACGCTCCATGCAACAATTTCTGGAACGGTTTAGAACTCCTCCTACCTGCTCCTACCTCCGCACGGAAGACAGTAAATCGTTCAAATAGAACGTCACCTGTGTACGCACCTATCACGTAGAGGTAAAGGTGGTCTGCGTGCTGCCGGTGGGGGAGGAATTCACGGTTGAAACATTTTAGAAGACCGATGTTATGGCGGAGTCTCAGCTTATGTGCATGGACGAAGATAATGTCAACGGGAAGATACCAGAGTCCAAACCAGAATTCTACTACAGCGAAGAGCAGAGAGCTGCTCTCGAGCAGCTATTAAAGAACGGTGATAGCGCGTTCAAGACGCGACTGAAGGAGGACAACGTTACAGACTTTCTATCGGCCCGCGAAATAAAATTTATTCGGAAAACCTTTGATGAATATGACCAAGATAGTGACCCTGAGAACGGCGGATACGAAAAGGCTCAGGACGCTTATGTGGATTCAGGTGTCCACTCGACGTACTGGCCTCAGATGTCGGACACGGAGATCCCCCCGCTTGATATTGGTTGGCCTGGTAGCACAGGGTTCTATAAAGGTGTCACGCGAGTGTCGGTTTACACTCACCCTCCCAAAGAGAACGGGCCCCACATAAAGCAGGTGGTGAGGAGACTTATTCAAGATTCTAAGAAGGTAATTCCACTTCAATAACAAATTAATATCAGCCTTATTGGCCTACACACGAATAACTCAAGCTTACAATGTCCAAATGCCATCTTATGACCTATATCAAGTTCTTTACACCTTCCCTTGAGTCAGCATTGTCTGTTGTTTTGTTAATGAACAATGGGTTGACATTAGTTCTACTAATGTGATGCAACATTTCCAATACTATAAGTAGAAAGGTCTATTAAATTCTCTTTTCCATCAAACTAGTGTGTTTATTATTAGGGTTTTGACAACCAAATCAGCTTTTGACAAAACTGCTTAGCTGCATTTCTTGAACTTCCAGAGAAATGTCATCTTAAATGTCATCTTATTATTGGACAGCCTTTATGCTGCTGTGTTGCATAAAGGCTGTCCATATATATATATATATATATATATATATATATACACATATAACATGTAATCATCACAGTATAACTAAGTAAATATATACTTCAAGGGTAACAATTTGTCCAGTTATGAAGCATCAGCAGTTATGAATCAATGTTTCCTGTTTTGGGGCAAAAGAAAGTGACAACAGGTGCACTGGACAGGCAACAGCAAGACAACCCCCAAAAAGGGAATGGTTTTGCAGGTGGTGGCTAGAGACTTTCACCTTGCTCTCTCCTTATCCTTCTTGACTAATTCTTATCTAGTATTGCATGTTGTTAGTGTCTGTGTCCCTACTAGTAGCATTTGGTGGTACAAGCCCAGCAACGACCAGCTTTATTGGCATTCAACAGAGAACACCAGAATTGGCAGGTCCGCAGTTATTGCCGCATTCTTTTTCTCAGATGAGAGCAACTTTACACTTACAACATGTGACAGACTTAGGCAGCCCAGGAGCTCACTGATGCCCTTGTCCAGGTCTGGGAGGAGATCTCCCATGACACTCTCCACCGTCTGATCAGGAGCATGCCCAGATGTTGTCGGGAGTGCATACAGGCACATGCATTAAGTGAAATATAAGCAATGTATATAAATATATTAGGGCTGGGAATCGATTAACAAAAACTAATTAATCGCACAACTTGCTGTGATTAATCGCGATTAATCTGTAGTTTTGTTTACATTTCACAAGATGTCATAATAGGTTATTTTTTAATATACTTCATTTTTTTATTGGTTTATTATAATGATTCTACCACACGTAAAACATGTGATTAATCGCGTTTCATATACATAAACTAGCAGCATTTCCAAAGAGTTTAGAAAAGGGATAATGATTATATTAAACAAATCAATGAAATGTTATATAAGTGTAATAGTGCCAATGAATGATACAATAAAATATGCAAATGAACATTGAAGGTGCATAGAACGTAATTACAGCATTTGAAGTGTTCATGTGATCCATATGATCATAGATCAATTTTGCTGGTTGAGAAGCCATATCGTTTCACCTCCACCATTTAGTCAATGCCCAGTCTCTCGCAGACTTCAGCAGTTTTGCTCATAGAATTTTTGGTACTTTGCTGCAACCATTTTGCCCCCTGTTTTTACAAGTTTTCATTGGCACTGTTACAGAAGCATTCCCATAGCATGTTCCTGCCACATCATACTTCATGCGATGGATTGTGTTCTGAAGATGATATGCTTGAGAAGATGATGCTATTGTTGCAGTATGCACAGTCTCTTCCAGCCTAGCAGTGGAGGACTGTAATTCCTGAAGAGTTGCCATAGACCTCTTGTTTACCTTCCTAAATAGTGCCCTTCTCATCTGTTCAATTCTGATTTAATGTTGTGTCATATTCTCTCAATATCTTAATAATGGGCTCTCTGGGATATTTAATTATTTGTAAATGCTCTAATATCCAGATTGGTGCTTTTGAAAAACCTTATTCCGGATGTTTGTATTCTTTTAGGAATTGTACTAAATGGGATCTCCCAAAAACAGGTTTATTTCACCTGCAATCACATGAAACACCTAAATTGCAAATAACTACTTTCATTACGTTTTAGACAACAACTCATTCAAGTGTGTCATAGCAAAGTGGAATACCTACACAATCAATCATTTTCAAATTTCTATATGTAATTATTCAAAAAAGAAAGTTGCGTTTAAGTTTTGACTTTGACATTATAGACTTGTTTTGTTATGATTAGTTTAAGTTTAGGAATTTTTGTTTCGTGAAACTGTTTATGATAATTCCCTTGGGGTTTAAATATGTTTGAGAGCCACTATAAACAACAGTGCAAAAGTTCACAGAAGTTCTTGACTGTATCTTGAACAGAAGTAGTGGAATACATTTTCATTGTATAGCTCTAACAGACTGGAATAAAGGCAAAAGATGGGTATATGTTGTAACAAACCACATTTGGAAGAATGGGAAAGGGCAAACCCGTCAGAGTCCAAAATTTTAGCAAGTTTAAAATAAAAACCTATAACAATACCGGCACTTCATTTAGAAATGTGTACCACTATCTCACCTCTGGGCCAATTCACTGTAATTTAACTAACACCTATGTAATGCCAGGTAATCCGCCAGTCATGATGTCTCTGGCAAAATGTTGCTTTGCATATTGTCTGTGCATTGTGACCTAGTGTTTCAGAGCGGTTAACACTGTCTGTGTTAGTACTCTATGACCTACACTCCCCTATCTCCCTGTATACTGACTGCAGTCTTCAGTGAAACAGTGTTTCTCCTGAAACATTTCTTTGTCTTTTTGCTGGTTTAGCTAAAGGGGCATCGCAACTGGGCAGAGCATGTTTTTGAGGACATTCTTCAAATTTCCCTTCCCCATTGGATTTTCAGCAAAGTGGTCGTAACAACACGTTGGTTACCACTTAATTGGAAAAGATGTCTGAGAGCAAAGCTGAATAAAAGGTCACAAAAATCCCTCCTTGATAGACATTAACGATTTACTGACAGGAAAGACAAACCTTCTGACCACCAGCTATTCTGTTCGTATGTACGTATATCAATGTTAACAAGCTTTAATGATGAACCACGAAATGGCTCCAGCTAAACTATTAAAGTGATTCACTGTACCATACTTTGTCATCTCCACAAAGCATAAAGTAGACACAAAAGACTGCTTTATACTTCACTGACTCTGTCTTTCTTATGCACCATTGCTCCTTTTTCCTATGCAAAGTCTGTCCTACTGAAGAACAACCAGTTCTGTTTTTGCATTAACTGATGCCATTCTCGGATTAGGACTTTTTTTATTCCAATAGCTGAGTATGAATATCTAAACAATGTATGTATTCATCTGGATTTACATTTTGAAAAGCATCACATTTTCCATTCTATCACTTCTTAAGTAATTGTTAAACTGTAATTATTGAGTAAAATATGTGCTATTTTAATACCAGCACAGTATGAAATTATTACAATTATAATATACATAGAAAATATGTCTAAATATACATTACATATCGATATAATATATAATTAACAATAAAAAATGCATTCATTTTACACATTCTCTAGTGTCCACCGTGTTATAGGACTTAATTCTTTATATTCTTAACAGGGTGTACATTTTGAGGCAAAGTAAGCCTTAGTACTGTGAATGAGCCAGATTGACATGATGAACAGGTACTTTGTACTTCGCTAAAAAATGTTTTCTTATAATTAAGCCTAATCGGTGAACAAAGTATGAGTGAGACATACAGACTAACATCACAAAAATTGAAAGGTAGATTGAAACAAGATGAATTACTTTATCTTCACTATGTGGTTTTTCCAACTAATGAGAGCTTGCTTACCGAATTTGGTGTCATTGTTGCAAGGGTCTTTATAATGATCTATTAATTGGAAAGCTGTTTTTGATGAGGGGGATTTTAAGTAGGACTACAAAACAGGACTTCATACTTTATGCATTACATTTCTTGGAAAAGTTGATGAGTTACACATTTGGAAATGGCAACATTATCTCCAACATTACTGGGAAAAATAGCATTTGTGTTTAAAATAAATATCAAAATGTATGTGTTTCTAATGTATATGGAACCTGCCATAATATTGATAAACGTAGATGATTTCCATATATATAACACTGCATATATATTTGTAGCACCGCATAGTATGAATTAACCAGTCATGAAAACTTGGCATGTCTGTGTTTTTGCATGCATTGTAATGTAGTAAAAAAAAGTAAAATAACGTAATAAAAATAATATTTAATTGTCTGAATTGAAGAGAACCATTAATAAAAAAAAAAAATAATCTTGGCATTTTGGCTTGACTTGTATTTCCAGTAAATTAGGGAGATTCTGATCTTGCTCCCGTAGTCACCACAAATCATTACCGCAAATCAGGTTTTTTTCAACGACTGCTAGCTATGTCATAAGAAGGTGTGATAGCCCAAAGGCACGGCTTAAAGACAATTCAATGCAATACATGCCCCCTGTACATGCACAAGTAACTGGATTTGCTGTATGTAATTTGAAAGCAAAACATATGGGAAGGGGATATTTAGGGTGACCTCCATTTGTCTCGCTGTGTATGATCCTCAGGTGGTGGCCGTGCTCATGGACGTTCTTACAGACTTACACATTCTCCAGGACCTATTGGATGCAGCGCACAGGCGAGGGGTGGCAGTGTACATCATATTGGAGGCTTGTGGTGTGCCCCACTTCCTGGATATGTGCACACGCTTACAGATCAGTGCCCTACATCTGCGGGTAAGCCGGGGATGATACGGATGAGTATAGAAGACACACCGGTGCACCTGTTGGAAGTAGGCGATGATCAAACAGTCATAGTGAAAGTTAGCTATGCTGTTACCATGACAGTATCAGGTAACTTGCAGACTGAGTTTCAAGCAAAATCTATAGATGTCTGTCGGTCTATAGATGTCTGTATTTAGACTGGTGTTTGTTCAGTAGATCCTGTTTCTTTAGCCAGAATAGCAAGTGGTGTGTGGTCTCAGTTGATAAGCATCTGAATAAAGGCCTTTTCAGTGGTGAGGCACTGTAGTTGTTTCATAGAAAATGCTGTTCAGCTTATGTGTAAACAACTCTGTTCCTCTGGAACCGAATCCGTGACCAAACAAATGTTAACCATATTGGGTAGCATCTTTCTGACGTGTCTGTTTCTGTGAATGTCTCAACTTGTTTTTCTATGACTCACTCCCTTTCCTTGTTCAGTAAATAGACTTGCTTTGACTGTATACTCAAGGAGTTTAACTCAACACTCAGATCACCACTTTTGGATTTGCTTAGCCTGAAAATTGACTTTGGTCGTGGGTGGTTACACCACATTATACATTGCTATCGATAACAACATACTGGATTCAGTATGTCCTTATAATCACCAGTACATGTGTTTCATATTGAGTGAGCTGTTAAAATAAGTGTCTCTGTGTCTTTTGAATAAGTCATTTTGGATACATTTCTAAAGTGTGCAATGTGAATGCAGAACCTGCGTGTGCGGACGGTAAAAGGCTCTGGGCTGGCCCTGTCCTTTGGCAAGTTACCCGGATCTCTGTGCTCCAAATACATGCTGGTGGATGGCGAAAAGGTCATGTTTGGCTCTTACAGGTAAGGATATCATTTACTGAGCCAGAGCCAACATTCTTTTAATTGGATAGACTCTCACCCCCCGTTGATTATGTTGTCGTCATCACCAGCTTCACATGGAGCTCTTCTCGGATGGACAGGAACACGATAACAGTAATGTCTGGGCAGGTGGTGGACTTCTTTGACAACGACTTCAGGGAACTGTACGCCGCGTCAGAGAATGTGGACCTTTACAAGGAGTTCCATATCAGCAAGCCTCCCATGCCGGCGCCGGTGAAGATTGCGGCGGAGATCCCCAAGCCCCTGACCGTGTCCACCTCTCGTTTCCAGGTGTCTCTAGGGGACTCCCGAAGGCCGGCAGACATAAGGGTGCCTGCTCATAAATATCACAACCCTAAGTATTCTCTGGTGGTGGGGAACAGTCTGGGGCTCACAGGCTCCTTGCAGGACCTGTCCACACACAGGGATGACCTGGTCGATGGCCGTAAACACAACGGCCTGTCCAAGCTGCTCCATGCCAACTACAGCAGTAGTGTGGAACTGGACAGGATCGCCACAAAGGATAAGGAGGAGGGGAAGGGGGGCTTGAAGAAGCTTCAGGCTGTTGTAAAAAAACGCAGTTCCTTCAGGCTCTTCCTGAAAGGCAGAGGATCCAGTCAGAACAGTGAGACTATAGAGGAACATGTTGCTAATTCTTCATGTGCATCCCCTACACCCCAGAATATTTTTCCTGCCAGCCCAAAACCCTCATTTACACATTCAAACCCCTCCCATACACACCCTATCCCATCCCCTACACACCCTATCCCCTCCCCTACACACCCTATCCCCTCCCCTACACACTCTATCCCCTCCCCTACACATCCTATCCCCTCCCCTACACACCCTATCCCCTCCCCTACACACCTTATCCCCTCCCCTACACAACCTATCCCCTCCCCTA
>JACXGK010001467.1:0-16817 GCA_016801125.1 Novumbra hubbsi | reverse complement strand
ACCCCACACCTACACGCCTGAACCCCTCCCATACTCACCCAAACCACTACCCTTCAGACGCAGACCCCTCCTCTACACGAAAAGTCTCTGAAACCAATAGCACTGACACTGAGGACTCATTTGAGATTATAGAGAAACCTTCCATGTGGAATTTGAACAAAAAGCCCTCAAATTTGTCTCAAAGAAGTATTTCCCTAATGACCCTCAACAGAGTGGAGGATGTTGGTACGTTGGTATATTCCACCATTTTATTTGTCTGTTAACGTCAGTAGTCCATTATAATGAGTTTTTAGTGGTTCATCTGTTCTTTTTTTCCTCCTTTAGAAAAGCAACACAAGAAGCCTTCGAAGAAAAACTGCATTCAGTCCTGAGATGAAGAGGACAGTGAAGGGGAGGAGATCAGCCAAAAGGTAGAAGCAGAGAGCAATGCTCATTTAAAGTGATTGTATCAGACACGGCCTCTGATTCGCTAATAGGTGGCTGGGGGTTTGACAGTAGTGCCTTGAGCCCTAGCAATACCTTGAAATGTAGCAAAGCCTTGAACCGTAGCAATGCCTTGAACCGTAGCAATGCCTTGAACCCCGACTGTCCACAAGATGTAGCTGTAATGGAGAATGTGATGTTAGTCAACTTATGTTGGATTGAAAATATGTTGAAAAAAGGGGGTGCTCATTCTATGATCCTTAGAATGACATAAGGTAAAATTCTGTCTCTCTGCTGCTTTCAGAGCTCTGTGTGCAGAGCAGAGTGCTAAACAACCTTTTCAAGATAATGTTGAAGTTTAAGCCTAATGTTGAAGTTTACCTGGAGGGATTTGATTGCTCATGCCAGAGAGTGTTGCTTGAGTGCTGCCTGTATTGATGCCAAATGAATGAATGATGACATTCCCCAGCTGTGATCTGTCAATCATTTTATTCTTGGAAAATGATATTTTATTACACAAGAAATCAACATTGAGTTTATAATCATTGTTGTTGTCAAGGCAGCTTTTGAACAAAAGAAAACGATTGTTGTTAAAAATACATCAATCCTAGTATATCTGTTCTGAATGTGTCTGTCCTACATTTGGAAGGGGAAAGGAAAAGTGATCAGCTCTCTCTTACACAGGAGTATTATTTTACCAAGCATGCTTTGTTAAGCTGTTTCTGGTGTGGTTAGTGCTTGAATAATGAATGATGTATTGAGAAGTCAGGCTCTTCAGCTATTAACATGATTAACATTCATTGTCTGTCAACTAAAGATCTCACTTTTTTGTTTGGTTTGTCGCACAATTCTCTAAACTCCAGACTGTAAATCCCTGGAGGTCAACGGCTTCTTTGACGCTGGAACCACTATGACGGGCCCCAACAACCATGCCCAGGTCAAGGGCGCATGGATCACCCTTTTTCCCCAATGTTTGATCAAACGTTGACTAAACTGACTATGTCTGCGTGCTTTATATATTGAATTGCAACAACGTGTTTCACTTTTTAGCTTTTTGCGTTAGTGAGCAGGTTTACCTAATGAAGTGGCCAGAGAATGTAAGTGATCTAAAAGTGCTGCTTGTAAGTAAGTGAACTCTTTACTGGATGATTGATGTTTTTGTATAAAATATTCAAATAACCTCATGAAGTAGTCCTGTAAACCCGGATTCATAATAAACACATTTCAAATAAAGTACAGAAACAAAACCCTATAATACATGTTCATTGTTTATCTAACAAAAGTGGTTTATTTAACTAAAATGTCTCTCACTTGTTTTTTAAAGGATTTTTTCCCACTCCTTACATAACTCCTGAGCCATTATTTGGTAGGTTTGTTTGACTTTTTTTGGTTGTTAGCTTGTTTGAAGGCCCATTTTCATCCCAGCTTGAGCTCCTTGTCTGATTTCCTGACGTTTTGTTTAAGCATCTTTTGTTAATCCTCAGAATTCATGGTCCCTTTGATGTGCAGTTAAACAGGTCTAGAGGAGGAAAAGCATCCCCAGATCAAAGGCCAAGAATTCACCAACCCAGAGTTGCCCCTTGACTATTGATGTTGAGACTGGTATTGATGAGACTGGTGTTTTGCGGGTACTATTTAATGAAGCTGCCAATAGGACCTGTGAGGTGTCTGTTTCTCAAACTGGACACTAATGTATTTGTTCTTTTACTCAGTTGTGCACCAGGGCCTCCCACTTCTGTTACTATTCTGGTTAGAGCCAATTTGCGCTGTTCTGTGAAGGGAGTACTACCCATCATTATTATGAGATTTCTTGAACGGAATAGTTTTCATTCCTCAGGACAAGAATAGACTAACATGTTTCAGATTAAAGTTTTTTGTTTCTGGTCATTTTGAGCCTTTTATCGAACCGTCAAAAGCTGATGTTGAAGATAGTGCTGTACTAGTCTAAAGAAGGCTAGTTTTATGGCATTTTTATTCAGCACAACAGTTTTTAGTGGTGCAAAACATAATTGCAAAAAGGCTTTATTATTGACCAATTAGCCTTTTAAATTGTAAACTTGACTTAGTAAACACAACGTGACCTTGGAACACAGGACTGATGGTTGCTGATAATGGGCCTCTGTATGCCTTTAAAAATATTCAATTCAAATTTACAACATTGTTATAACAATATTTAAACTCTATTTCAGATCAATTTCTTGTTATTATAATGTAAACATGTTTTGCTTTTCTTGTAGCAACTAATACTTTTCTAAGTGACCCCAGTATTTACCAGTAGTGTCTCACTTTTTATGGTATATATGGAACTTAAACAATAGTGAAGAAAAATATGTACTTGAAAAGGTACAATTCCAAGGAAATTGAAAAGTGTGGTTGTAGTCGCACCAGCTTTATCCGGTATCCAGCTGTGTACTGGCAGTAAATGAACACAGATTATCTCCCGGTACTTACTTGGCCATCTCCCAAATACAACATAAAACATGTCCAATACGCTAGCTAGCTAGCTGGCTACCTATTTCCCCCATGAAAAAGACTAGCACTAGCTGGCAAAAAGGTAGCAAAATTACTTTGACCTTGGAACTTTGTCAAGGGTAAGGCTGAAGTCATTTCATTGGCTGATTGACATTTCATTGTCACTGCATAAGCAGTACTGTAGCTAGCTAGCATTACCTGCAAAAAACAGAAGTGGCAGTCGTTTGCATGGGCTCATTCTGGAAAGTTTAATTAACGTAAGTTGCTAGGTAACCAGCCTTTAGTGTGGCTAGCTACCGATCATTCAAAGTGGCTATGTTTTAGCCAAAAGAATATGAGTATTTCCTAAACCTTGCAACAAAACCATCCACAAAACAATATAAACGCAATCAGAAAACAAGTTGCACATTTTGATACATGTCATGTCTCCATATTACAAACAAAACAATATGTCCCATTAGGTAGCTAGCTAGCCACTAGGGTTCAGTGTAGCTAGCTACCCATCGGCCAGTGTGACTATGTTGTTTGCCACAAAAACTGGAATATTTCCTAAACCTTGCAACAAAACCGTCTACAGAACAATTGCAACGCAATCAGAAATGAGACGCACATTTTGATACATGTCATGTCTCACAAGTCCAAGAAATGTAGGAGGAGTTAGGGTGGCTATAATAATAAATACATATTTATATGAGATTACATTAAGTGGGGGCCAAATATGTAAATATTTACATATTTCTGCTAGCAATAATTTACTGAATACTTTTCATAGAACTAAAAACTAAAAATTTCTTGCTACTTCTATACAGTCATGTGATGTTTTTAACACTACACATTTCACAACAAAACGTTATAATCTTGATGAAATGTCTAGCTACAGTTTTTTTGATGAATTGACTGCTTACTGTAGGTATCAGTCATGCTATGTAACTCATGTGACTGAGTGACAACAGAGGCTTTTGATATATTGATAACATATTGATGGAGTCAGGTTTTCTTTCTTCAGACCCTCTTCATAAATACTGCTCGCACATATGGGGCGTGTATCTCTCGTATCTGCATAGGGGCCATAGTAACCTCAGAACAAAACCACAGCCCTACGACTCATGCACACCCACACAGGAAGTGATGTGCACAGGAAACCTGCTGTTTTGTACAACAGGTGCAGGTCCCATTTCACTTTAGAATACACCACTCAAGCTGTATCATACATATAATTTTGTAATGTGACACTATGAGATAGTTCTTCATTGGGAATTGTGCATTTAGGTTGATAAAATGTCTTCTCTACCTTCATAAAAGGGGATTCATAAAGGTGGAGAAAACTTGATGGAATAGTAGTTATTTTTTATCCCACAACTTGAAACATCTTTAAATGTGCCATTGTTCAAGGCACTTAAACCGAATTGCTCCTTTAGTTTGCTAAGAATCTGTGCCTTCATAATTATGTGAATGTGTATTGATGAGAGGGTTGTTCAAGCCTAATTCCTGGAAACCAACAAAAACATTACAGTCTGGCCCCATCTACTGGAGATTTGGGAATAACAACAATGTTTGGCCTTGTTCTATACCTACATCGTTTTTTTGTTTGATGTCATGTGGATTATTAAATAATCAACAGCATGTCATAATATAGGCTAAAGAATATGATATCTGTGATAATTTCCATGGTATAATTATGCCAACATATCGCATCTGTTGTACAGAAGACACAGTTGAACAATAAACAGATTTGAATAATAACATGGATTATTTATTTGTCATTGGACATTTTTATGAGAATGTCTGTTTTGCATCTTTACAAAGTTGAGTGGAGACTGAAACCATAAATATTCTAATACTTATATATATATATATATATACATTTACGTAATTCATAAAAATAATAACAATATCACAACTCCATATCAGTGTTGAAGTTCTGTGTCCAAATAAGACTAATTCTATTTGTTTGCGGAAGGAAATTGAGGCTAGTGCAGAGGTTTGTAAGGAACTGAAATTGCTGAGCTTGATGTGAAGTCCTGTGTTTCTAATAAGATTCAACTTAAATTACTTTGGTTCAAGGTTGGACTGTAACCATTACAAATGTATACAACAGCATTTTTGGTCCCAAAAGTCTTTCTGCAAATGCTCTGAAAATATAACCTAAGGAAGCAGTTGCTTATCGCCAGATGGTTTGTTAAACGTTTGTAGATATTATCACTATTTATAGGACATTTACACATGCAAATTTGGACTCTGCATGCAACCGCATTTTGTAGACAGTTAACTATATTAAACACACTTAACTTTGCACTTTACAGTATTATGTTCAAATCTACCCATATAGAGATATATGAGAGATATTCCAAGACTTCTTCTGCACCTTACTTCTAAAAAGGATGACAGAAATAACATGAGCAGAAGTATGGTCTTAACTTACACCATCAGTTTACTGACAGTATGAGATGTGGGTTGTTGCAAACCACACAGAGTTCACTTTTCATTCTAGGTAGCTAACAATCGCGTGACCATATTGCACCATACTGTACTAAACAGCATTTAAAAAGTCAAGCGCCCATGTAAGCTATGGAAAGAAACATCTGTCGTGTCCAGTGTCTGACTTCTCAGTCCTGTGAAGCACTGTTATTATTGAGGACCTTCCTTTTGCGCTGTTCCACCAGGTCAAAGAATGGGTCCTTGGTGATGCTTGCTCTAAGGGGCAAAGAAATATGTGTCCAATCATCATCAACAATCATTTTCGTCCAATGGACGGACAGATTTGGACTAGCGTCAGCATTGCAGTAACACATATGTGAAGTGTTATTATGAGCAGGTACAATCCCTCATAAGCCAGTAGGGGTGTCTGACCTGATGGAGCGAATCCACTCATTCCTCTCCTCAGCTGTGGCGGCGCTTATCCTGTATGACTGGTGCTTCCCTTCCACCACTTTGCCGCCATTCTTTGTTTTACATGCTTTGATTTTTTGCCCTCTGGGGTTGTAGATCTCTAGACAATACTGAATACACACAAACATACAAGTGTTCATGAAACACATACCTAAGCTCAAACTTTATATTAAAAGGTTTTAAAACAATTCAGTTTCCTATTTGGGCTGATTCCAAGGACGCTTACATTTAAAGGGGCACTGTGCATCCTGCCTCTATACAATAACATGACTCACCCAACGAGGCCGCTATAATACATGCAAATTCAGGGTGGTGTAGGGTGGGTAAGAAAGTGCTATGAGTGTCTAAAGTACGTTTAAGGGGATTACAAGTTAATGCTAACTGACAGACAGAGCGACACAAATGATTTTAATGATTTATTTTGTAAAAGAATATTCCTTGAATCATTAACTTAAAACATGCTTGTCTACTGGTCATGCTTGTTGTACAGTAAAACATACATATTGCCCCTTTCCAGATTTGATGCTCTTTTCTCTGCGTTTTCAAACCTTCAACGTGAGTATGAGGTAATGTGTGCTAATTTAGTGTTGTTCAGCATGCTATCTTAGCGAAACTAAGTAGGGAGTATAGTGGTTCTAATAGTAAGCCTTAAAGTGGTATCGACCATTAAATCTTGATTGAGTATAGTGGTTCTAATAGTATGCCTTAAGGTGGTACTGGCCAGTACATATTAAAAGAGTACTGTGGTTCTAATAGTAAGCCTTAAGGTGGTACTGACCAGTAGAACTTGATTGGGTACAGTGGTTATAATAGTATGCCTTAAGGTAGTACTGAACAGTACATATAAAGGGAGTCTAGTGGTTCTAATATTAAGCCTTACGGTGGCACTGACCAGTACATATAAAGGGAGTCTAGTGGTTCAAATATTAAGCCTTAAGGTGGTACTGACCATCTAGAAGAGAGTATAGTAGTTTCTTCAACCTCCACCCCAAATTGATTTAACATTTAAGTATGCATTCCTGCCAACCTACAGATGCATTCTGGGATTTTGGGCAAATAATAGTCACTGTTGAGCCAAAACATCGCACATACTCATTTAGAGTATGTCGATATGTGACCTGGTCATAATATGAATAGATTGAGGCATGCAAAGCTACAATAATTTGCCTGCTAAATTTCATCATACAGAACTGACGTTGTAAGTTATGCAGTGGTGTGACAGCCTAAGTGAGGATTTCCTGTAACGGACCTCTGGGCAGATAATGTGGCTTCCAGTAGAATACAAGAAAAACATATTTTTCAAAGAAACGTCCAATTAGTAAAATGCACATTACCTGTTTGTTAGAGTTTGGTACCTCTCTAACACTTAAGTTCTCAAGGGGAATTATCCCTATGGGGTCTTTGTCCTGAGGAAAGAGAAGGAGAGATGTGCTTTGGTCAAGACCCCTAATATAAGCCAACTTCAACCATCTTCCATTCTAAAACCTTAATGCAAATGTGTAGTCTGGCCACATACCGTGGTAAACACAAAGTAGTACAGGCAGCTGTTGGTCAAAATAAACCACCGCCTCCTCCATGACTTTACTCTGCCCCCTGCGGAGAGGAAAAACGAAAAGCTTCAACATACAATTATGGTATGGAGTCTATATCCAAACACGCCATTCAATCAAATCCGTCGGCAGTATGAATTTGTTCAATGCTTTATAATGGCACAATGATTATTGTTTACCCATTTTGAGCAGCCAACCCTCTCTGTCCGGGTTAAAGAATGTGTGTGTCAGGTCATTCCCGTCATCCTCTGGGATTTTGAATGGCTCATTCTTGATGCTCTCGTAGAGTTTCTGGGTTTAATCAGAAGGTAAATGAAAGTCAGAAGACAGATGGAATTGAAGACAGCTACCAAATCGGGGTCAAGGTTTTAAAGTTGACCTGTCGCCTGACCTCTAACCCCTGAGCCCTCACCATGAGCAGATCGTTGGGTAAATTTCCCCCATTGTCGATCCCTTTGTTCATGCTGAAGAAGTGCTCCAGAGTTGGCTTGTCCTTCACGTTGGGGTTGTGGAGACTGGTGTTCAGCATGATGATGGCAAAGGAAAGGATGTAGCAGGTGTCTGTGTGACACACACAAATGCATTCTTATTGCTAGAGCAGTCAGATGTATCTGCTGACCTAAATCGGCATTCGTTTGACAAAACAATTTGAATTTGCTGCCGGTTGCGTCTACAGTACCTGTCGACTGAAAGACCCTTGAATTACAGTCACAGTAGCGCGCAGCAAAAGCCTCCATCATCCTGTCAATCTTCTGGGCTTCTCCGGGGAGACGGAAACTCCACAGGAACTGCCTGCAGGAATCAAGAATTGACTTGTTAATTTGCTCCAAAGGCCAATGGTGACACATGAATCATGTGCGCGACAACTTACCTCAGTGCCTGCACCAGATTTAGGTCAGAGAACTCGTGAAGGTCTACAAAGGCTTTCAGAGTGTCAAGGTACATTTCCTCCCTACAGGAACACAAGCAAAGGTCATGTCAGTGACATCAGAGCCGATTAGACAATGAGTGGTTATGATCAGGTCATGATCCTAAACCTGGTCATAAACATAAAGACCCATCATGCACCTCTCTCCTAGGATGTTTCCTATGGCTGTCTTGTTCAGTCCTTCCTCTTTGTATAGGAACTCAGCTACTGCTTCTGGTGCCAACTCCAACAGGTTGTGGTCCACAAGATACTTAATACCCTGGGGGAAGAGAACGGGACAATTCAAATGAACAGGCTTGGTTATGGAATAAACACATTCGTGAAACTGTTGATTTCATTTTGGAAGTAAGGCAGAATGGGCTGTCGTGGTCACGCACATACGAGATATTGTGCACCGACATTATTATCTGACAGACAGACCAATCCAAGCAACCTTAGATGTTTCAATCAAAGCGATAAAGTGCTTCCATTTCCTGCCGAATTAACCTTTGATCTACTAGACTTGTCCTCTGGCCTCTATAATGTCTTCAAGCGGACCACGGCATAGACTTGTCTCAGTGCAGGCCCTGGGGGCTTTATATGAAGGCTTTGACCTCTCTTAAGATGAGAGGAAACAATTTATGGTTAGAGCAGTAGGTGCATATGCTGCAAGGAACAGGATGCGGTTTTACAAAATGTTTCTCACTCCTCAGCTTACAGCATTTTGCACTTCTGCAATGATCTGTGGAGGCTGTCATATCAGTCACGTCACTTCATCCACATCCATTTGTTTGTGGGTCAGATTATCTGTTCTATCATCTTGCTCTTGAAATTTAACTGCACTCCTCAGTCACTGGAGATGTGATATGTCTACTCAGAAGTACTTAGCATGTCAAATCTACGTCAGTACCCTCTGCATCTGATTGCTTTTCTGTGTCGAGCGATGTTCTACACCGTTTGTGATGTGTAATGAACTGTGTTAATCCTACACATAGATCATCCCCAGGCAAGCCAGCCATTATAACCGTGTGTGACATGAGCTCACCTTTTTAGGGTCCATGTTGAATTTTTTTTTCCCACATGAGAACATCTTGTTCCTTACAACAATTTTCCTGTATGGAGAAAAACAAGGTAAGTCATGGAGGGGAATGAGTTAGAGGTGGATGGGATGAATGTCAGGGAGATGAGATGATCTGGTATTTGGACATTGAATGGGATAGATAAACTACCACACACCACCAGGGTTGTAGGGTCATAACAAACTCTCCCAAGGAGGCTACCTACTGGTAAATAATGATCCAGTACTTCAGCTCAGACTTACTTCTCTTCGTCCGATTCAATGCTGTGAAGTTCTGTAATGACGCTGTTAATCTCCAACCTCAGCTTCTACATAAAGGGAAGTGATGTCAGAAGCATGAGATGGTGATCTGTGTTATCTCAGCCCTAGGTGATGCATAGCCAAGGCACATATTCAGAGGACCGGGGTCAGAATATTTACAAAACTGGACCATTCTGAGGTGTTGTAAACTCTATAGGAATTTTCTTTTCACGGTATAATTGTGTTCATATGTCGCAATCCTTCCAGTTTTGGTTAGGAATATTTGAATGGGAACACATGGTGACTGTATACAAAGAATGTCTTAGAGCAAATATCTCTTATACCTGAATATCATCTAATAGGTCCCTTTTATGAATCTTCATAGTTCCAATCTCTCGCCTCTCCGTTGAGCTCGGGTTCGTGGAAGCTTTGATAGAAATGATGAACACAGAAGACATCAGCAAATGCAGAATTTAGATGACAATTGTGCCCCTTGTGATTCCCATAGACAAAATATATTGAAGTGTGACTTGACAACCACTCTGTCAGAAACCCTTACACCTCACCCACAAAATGAAACATCTCAGCAACAGCTAAATATAACGCCTGAACTTGTTCCTCTGTAGCATGAGTTCCAGTCATGCCCAATAATAGCTGATCTCTAGTGTTGCAGCTTTTAACAGTTTTTTGCATTTACCATGTGTGTTTGCATTACAGCCGTAATCTAAAATGAATAAAACAGACTTCTTCACATTACACCATGTTGACAAAGCTAAAACAGGTTAATAACAGAAATATCCAATTTACTTAAGCATTCAAACCCTTTGCTCTACTAATTAAAATAGAACTCAGTTGCATCCTGTTTTCATTGCTCATCCTTGAGATGTTTCTCACTTGAGTCCCGAAGAACACCCTTGCTTCCATCATTCTTCAATGGAAGAAGTTCGGAACCAAGCCGAACACTCTTCCTAAAGCTTGCAACAAGGCAGATTACATTTTGCTTGCCCTTCAGTGGGTTGTCATGTGCCAGAATGGTGGAGGGCAGCAGAGATGGTGTTCCTTCTGGAATGTTCTCCAATATCCTCATGGAGAGTGACCATGGAGTTCTTGGTCAGCTCCCTCCCCTGGTGCTTAGGTTGTCCAGGCAGCCAACTCTCGGAAGATTATTGGTGGTTTCAAAGTTTCTCCATTTAAGAATGACTGTGAGAATGGATTTCTGGTTAATCCAGTCAATTTGTAGAAACATCTCAAACATGATCAATGAAACCAGGATAGTGCTTAACCAAATTTCGAGAGTCTTTGCAAAGGTTCTGAATACATTTGTAAACGTAATGTTTAAGTTTTTCTTTTTTTCTTTGACATTGTTTATAAAGAAAGTTTTTTGTGTGTAGATTGATGAGAAAAAACATCTGTTTAATCCATTTTAGAATAAGGCTACAAAAATGTTGAAAAAGCAAATGAGTCTGAATACTTTCCTAAAACACTGTCAATATACATTACCCCCTTTTCCAGTAAGCAAGACAATACAACATTGTTCAGCTTTTGAACGTTATACTGTGAGAAACATGTCTGAACCTTACTTGACAGTCTATAATGCTATAATGAGAACTTGAGGTATATACATTTCTGTGAAAACAATGTCTTTATAAAGTCGGTAGATATACCATTGGTGGATTGATTTGATAATAACACATAGAATACCATTCATTATCATGGTATGTGATCAAAATAAAGCTCTTCTGAACAGTGCTGCCATTAAGTGCTGCCATTATGAAATTGAACAAACGTATAGGTTAAAAGACCGCAGGCACAATATTGACATAAGGCACGTCTACCAAAAGTGTATATTGTGTCTTCTGTCTGCAAATTTATTGTTAAGATACACTCTATTCCAATAAACAAAATGTATGTTTTTCAAATGTATTTGTAACTTTTATGGTTCCTCTATCGGACAACAGAGGAGAGTGTGCTAACAAAAAAGAAGTGGGTCAAATTCAAACCCATGCCATAACAATGATGAGAGACATTGGCTTAGGGCACTTAACCATATTCTTATTATTGTGTTTCATTGTAATTTGTTCCTAAGACAATAACAGCAAAGAAAGGCGAACTGTCAATGTTCAACTTGAAAGTTCATGTATAATACAGTAGAGATTCAACAATTAATTATCTTCATAATATGTATTCTACAGCTTGAATATCAATTAAAAAGTTTGTACAATAGATCATGAAAAACCTTACCTTTTCCCCAGAGAAAGCTGTCTTTTCTTCTGCAACCCATGTTTTAGGGGTTGGAGAGCAAATGTGGCTGAACAGGAAACATGTGTTTGTGTTAAAACTATTGTAGTCGACGGAAAGTAGAGCACAAGCTACCCTGCTAACACTAGCTATACTGCAGGCTGCAGTGCCCACCGAACATTTTTGCTGTTATTAAAACACAAAATATTTATTAATGTGCATATGTATAGGTGTGTGTGTGTCTGTGTGGTTCAATAAACATTTTAGATGTATTTACATTTACTATTAGCAGGGCCGGCCATAGGCATAAGCGACAGAAGCAGCTGCTTAGGGCCCCCGACTGCCAGGGGGCCTCAGACTGCTAGTTAGCTCTGGGCCACTGTGGCAAGGGGGCCCCAAAATGCAAGAGCTGGCACTATAAGTGTATCCTGTTAATATGTAGTCAACAGAAGTGAGGTAAAGTAATTTGCTAATGAAATTCAAATTACCATGAACTGAAAGTTTTGGGTGACAAAATGATCAATACATTTCTTATATGCACCTCTAAAACTAGGAATCAAAACATTGTTCTACTAGGCCTGCTTTTGACAAAACATTTAATTAACCGACTGCTTATCATAGCTATACCGTACAAGGATTGATGTAAATTTGACAGTTACTTAAAGTAAGCTCATGGCAAGTAATTATTGTTTATTAAAACAGTACACCTGTTAGATGAAGTAAGTGTAAGGACATACAAAAATATATTGTTCATAAGTGTATTAGAAAGTGCTTGTACTCCCATTTCCAAAACACTCATTAACAAGGATGGACATGTTCTATTCCTGTCATAATAACCTCATTATTCTGTTTATTAATAGTCAGTCAATGATCAGTGCATGACAATACATATTACTCTAATGTGTTTGCAAACCTTATGTTGAATTATTATACTAAGTGCATTAGTAGTACATTATTGGTACTGAGCAAACGTAGGCCTACAGTACCGAGCCAATGCATTTACTTCCTAGGAATCGAACTTATAACCCAGATGTTGCAAGCTCCTCCGACCGCTACCAGGGAGAAGTAGTTAAATATGTTATTAAATAATTAATTAGACAGCTGGTCTACAGAATTTACAGAGATATTTTCTTTTACATTTTCCAGATATTATATATTAACTTTTTATATATTAACTCATTTTTCAGAGTATTATATATTAACTTTTTATATATTAACTCATTTTTCAGAGTTGTTTTTTGTTGCTGCAGCTCATCTCGTGCTATTCTACATGATATTCTGTGAGTCTGTAAGTAAAATGTTGATGTTTTAAAGCGTATTTATATTGCTACAAATTGTAAATGTAACTATAGTATAATGTTTTTATAATGATGTTTATGTAAAATGTATTAGTATTTGAATTTACAGTGAATCAGTCAAATATTTTGTTTTATTCACATTACAAGTATATTTCTTAATTATTGTTTATCCAGCAGTGCTACACAGTAGCCTAAGCAATAAAAACATTGCAGAAGCAGAAAGAGTTTGGCAGTTTAGACTTTTATTTACGAATATTTTTTTCTACGAAGCTCGGGGAGCATAAAACGTTGGGCATAGTTTCTTGATATATGGCACCATCTAGTGAAAATAAAACGTGCTCAACAAGGTCTTCTAATTCTGAAAACCAGTTCGCGCTGGGGCACTTATTCAGATAAAAATAGATATAAATACATGTCAGGGATAGATATGAACTAAACTTCTCAAAGACTCGATGAGAATTATGTTAATCACATGTTAAGGGATGTAATATCACTGTTATACACATGCTTCCTGCTATCAGGGATGCTTCAGAGTGAATGATAAACGTGGTCACTGTAAAGCGCGCTCCGCGAGACTCAACGCGAGAGACGTGGCGGTGTGCAATACAAGGAAACTTATTTCCTGCACTCAACATTGTTGTTCTTCGTATCTTGTTTGCTCGGCGTAAACGCATAAGTTAAATCAGCGGCTGAAATATGCAAGCCATAAAGTGTGTGGTGGTTGGAGATGGGTAAGTTTTTTAACATGTATATAAGCGCAGTTCCACAAGAGTTAGACCGGGTGTGTTAAAATGCAGGGATGTACTAAAACTGTAACGTTCCAAGTGTGTGTAATTTATTACATACTTTTGTAACCGACTAAGCATTGTTGTGGCAACATTACATTTTCTTTCGTTAATTCACAAGTTTCATATTCTAGGCCTGTATTGGAGCTATATAGTTATGTGGAATGTAGGTACATTTTACTGATAACGTTATCTTGCCACGGAACAATCAACTAATATCTGTATTAGCTAGACAAACAAACACTAATTCTAAGTAACAGTCTTTGTGTGTACATGCATGGTATTCATTTTAAAATATCCGGAAGCTCAATGATACAGATTCGTAAAAAGTCAATAAAAGTATGCCTTCAAGGCAGGAACTTGCCAAACACGTTATATTGTTATACAGTTTCAGGCTATAGATTTAACTCACTTTCTCATTGGCATGTGCAGTTTTAACATCCGGTTGAGGAATATATGATGAATTGAAAATGACATACTTTACAGCTCTTTAAGGCAGGAAGGAAGTGCAAGATTGGTGACAAGATGAAAAAGACAAAATGAATGCTTAGATGATAGCAGGAGATTGGAATTAATTGGGGAAATTAAATATCTTTAAGAGAGAGGAAATTGAGATCAGCTTCTGATAATGATCATTCATTTAAAATAACATTAAGGAAAAAGGCACAGTCAACAGTCAGTTAGTTTAATGCAATCTTCTCTCTTCTTGTTTTGTGATGGAGAAGTTCCTCCTATGCTGTTTTTATCCTCACTTGTTCCTCCTTGGTGGGTTTCATGGTTTCAAAAGGAGCAAAGGCACAGCTGCCACCTATGACTGAATCACCACGCTGTCACACCCACAGCAGCACACTCATATGCGGTCAATGCAGACGTCTCTTTCATCAAAGATAGAAATGGTCTGTATTCAACAGATGTATAAGCTTTTGACTTGACACTGAAGGGCTGTAAAAAGTAAAATGCACATTGCACACATCACGTGCCTTTACTATCGTTTCGTGTCAAAAGGCCACCGTAACTTGAAGTGAACATTGAACAGAGTAGAGGTAGAGTAAGGAAGGATGACATCCTGGTATTTGACTAAAGCCTGATATTGAGTGAGACTGAATTTTTCCACAGTCCATTGATTGTGTTTTGTTATCACACATACATAGTGTTTTGCATAGCTTTAACTCTAATGTAGTTGGTTTCTTCAGGAATGTTGTCAGAATAAATAACACATATCTACTGCAAGCTGTGCAGCTCCATTTCTAGAGCTGTCTGGTGCTGTTGCATGTGTTGTGGGGTGAACTCAGGAACCAAGTTGGCCTGGATCAGCTTGGTGCGGGTAGACAAATAGGACAGTTAGACAAGCAAAAGTTAAAAGTTTGACAATTGATACTTTTGTGACAACCGCGTTGCCTCACCCCAGTTAATGGAACCCTGTAACAGCCCCATCACCCTCTCCCCTTTGAAAAAAGCCCTGTAACAGCCCCATCACCCTCACCCCATTAAAATAAGCCCTGTAACAGCCCCATCACCCTCTCCCCTTTGAAAAAAGCCCTGTAACAGCCCCATCACCCTCACCCCATTAAAAGAAGCCCTGTAACAGCCCCATCACCCTCTCCCCTTTGAAAAAAGCCCTGTAACAGCCCCATCACCCTCACCCCATTAAAAGAAGCCCTGTAACAGCCCCATCACCCTCACCCCATTAAAAGAAGCCCTGTAACAGCCCCATCACCCTCGCCCCATTAGAAGAAGCCCTGTAACAGCCCCATCACCCTCGCCCCATTAGAAGTAGCCATGTAACAGCCTTGTACCCTTGCCCCATTAAACGACGCCCTGTAATTGCCCCATCACCGTTGCCCCATTAAAAGAAGCCCTGTAATATTACCATCACCCTGTCCCCATTTTAGGATGCCCTGTAACAGCCCCATCACCCTCACCCCATTTTAACAGCCCCACTGAAAATTGTAGTGAACACAATTTCTTTTAATTAACAATAACATAAAACAATAGCATTTTTCTCTTCATACTAGCATTGACTCAATTTACTCTTCTTCTGCCATATAGCAAAACATGCACGCAACGCTTTGGCTAGATTGCTAACTTGACGGCTTATTCCACTCCAATTAACAGCAAAATGACCTGTTTAGGCCGCTGCAAAAGATATCATTTTCACCATTTAACTTTAGAAAGAATGTATCTCTGATATGAATCTGAAGTCTCATTCATCTAAATAAATCTATGTTAGTGTAAAACTGTTTTACAGTATTTAGACTGTCATTTCTCGTAAGCACAATTTCATTCAAACACAATTAGAAGAAAATGTAAATATAACTTTTTATTCACACAGCAAGAAGTTACTCTCTTCGCACTGCAAGGCGACACATACGTGAGCAGTGCCTTGGCCCGACCATTGACTTGGCAGGCGTATAACCTCAGTGATAGTGTTGTTTGTCTGGTAACTTACATGGCACTCTCTGTCAAGTACAAGTACTGCTGCTGGTGACAGTATATTTCCTTTGGTGCCAATGGGAGATGATTTAGTGGCTTCCCAACAACAACATTTTTTTTCTCCAGATTCTGTTACCGCAGCACTGCTAATTCCAATCCCTCACTGAGCAAAATGCGTCTTCAGACCTCAGTAGCTGCATGGAAAATCTGCAACAAAAAAACAATGTGTCAGCGACACAAATCTGGCTTCATGGTTCGTTCTTTTAAATTAAACTAGCGTAGTAGATGCCTTCGCCCCATCGCCCAATAACCCTATGTAGAGAACCCTCTGTTGTCCTGGCCCCATTTCGAGAACCCTGTTGAGCAGGATACATAATAACCCTATGTAGAGAACCCTCTGTTGTCCTGGCCCCATTTCGAGAACCCTGTTGAGCAGGATACATAATAACCCTATGTAGAGAACCCTCTGTTGTCCTGGCCCCATTTCGAGAACCCTGTTGAGCA
>JACXGK010001466.1:58376-69431 GCA_016801125.1 Novumbra hubbsi | reverse complement strand
AGGAGTATATAGTCATAGTGAAGCCATGATCACATAGACTACAGCCAGGAGTATATAGTCATAGTGAAGCCATGATCACATAGACTACAGCCAGGAGTATATAGTCATAGTGAAGCCATGATCACATAGACTACAGCCAGGAGTATATAGTCATAGTGAAGCCATGATCACATAGACTACAGCCAGGAGTGCATAGTTAAAATGATGCCTTGATGATATAGACTACAGCCAGGAGTATATAGTCATAGTGAAGTCAGGGTTTTTTAAACTACAGCCAGCAGTATATAGTTATAGTAAAGCCAGGGTTAAATAGAGTACAGCTAGGAGTCTATGGAAATGGTGATGGGTCATGTTAACAGTAGGAAGGGATTGACAGCGAACACACACATGCTCAATACCACATGTACTCCTTTCTTCAGACATCAGCATGGGCTGTCCTCCTCTGACCAGCCTTGTGATAGATAGACTTCTGCCGGGAACAACAGGGGTGGAGTGGTAACTCCAAAGGGAAAACTGTGGGCATAAATACACAGCCATCTTGCCTAGAGAGAACAAGAGCGAACTACAGGATAGGATATACAACATGGGTGTCAATGAAAAATAAATCCTGGCAGTGTATTTAGAACTATTGAACTTATTTTAAGGCCTGTGGTGTGTTTTCTCTTTGTTAGTGAAATCTAAGGAGGACATAGGAGAACACTCAAAGAAAGCAGGTTGAATTATGGAGTAATTTTATATCATTGAATCTATGTGTCTTGATTCACTGAGCATACCCAATATTTAAAAACTTGGAGACAAAGGGCACAAAGAAATCCTTCCATTTCCATTTTCATTCTTTCTGATTAGAGAAACTGTATGCTGAGCCATTGTGGGAACATTCATTAACTGTCCTCTTTAAACGTCTGTATTCAATATTCATTTAAGTCTATCGGTCTCGTCTTTTGTCATATATCACAAGTGAATGTACTGGAATCCAATACCAGCATAACCACTTTTACATACCATCTGTCTTTTATCCCATTCCATTCACACTTCAGCAAATTATTAATTTATCATACCTTATCAGCTATCATTACCATGGAAGTGATTTCAATACCCACATGTTTTTCCTCTCCACCCGTTATACCTTTTGACAAATTCTATGTCGACCACATTTTGTTAATGCTATGCAATTAATCTGGCCCATTCTCTTTCTTAGACGGGAGAAGACAATGTTGTAAATCATGATCTCTGACTGTGTGTCATGTTTTAACCAGAAACCTTGCATTCTGAAAGCTTGCTTCGTTTCCTTTTTTTCAAATAACAATTTAAATAAACAATCAATTACAAAAAAAAATTGATACATTTTAATACAAAGTTTTAGTTTCCTCAACTCACAATATTTTTTCAATTTGTATTTTAGTGTTTGTAACGTATTTTACCCTGGGGTCAGAATCACAGAGCGATGTCAGATGTGAAGTTTACAGCTCAGTGCATGAGAAACATTTCCTAAGAGCAGCCCACATCAGTTAAATTAGATTGAAATCTGTCACACGTGAACCTAATTAGAAATCTAGACTCATGAGAGCTACTGTATATTCAGAATGAATTTATATTTCCGACGTTGACTAGGGACACACTGTGTATGGAGATATACTTATCCAATGATCTATGTCAGTTTGTCGATGGGTTGCAGGTCCTAAATAAAAACAAAAGCATTTAATGAAGATGCTGTTGTTTTAAACAAGTAAGATATCCTACATTCTTCATCAGAGCTAATCCATATACAGACAAGGAAAAAGATTGAGACATTTCCCTTGTCTAATTTAATTGCTTGGCAAATATTGTGTTGAAGTCTTGGACAACATGTTCAAACCCAGTTGAGATCCAGGATTCCACATCGCAGGTTTAAAATTCATTCCACGTAGGGCAGAGTGTTTGCAGGTTTTCGCTTCTGCCTCAAACTTGATTGATTAATTAAGGTCACTGATTACTAAGGAACTCCCCTCGGTTGTCTGGGTCTTCGCTGAACAGCAATTGAAACAAAAAAAGTAACGGCCAGCAGTAGATCCTATGTGGAATTTATTAGACACCTTTGCTCTCAAGCAAGAACAAGTAATATTGTGTGACAGCAACATTGTTGATCAAGCACTAATAAGAGGTTACAAATTGAAGACCTTGATTGATTTTGAAGTGCAAAGTACACCGTTACAAGGCCTACACTCTTAATCCACTTAATCCACCAGCTCCTTATTGAGTTTAAGAATTTTGATCCAAGCTTTGAGGATCACCGGCACCCCTTTCTAACCCTCAGAAATGGGCCGGTAGCCAGTCACTTCAAGCTCATCAGTTTGCCCTGGTGATCCTTGTATTGGCACTCGGATCTGGGAACCAAAAGGCAGTTACATAGGTGTGTGGAAAAACATAGATCCTTCATAAAATCCCATGGCTGAATGGGCAGACGGCATGATGGGTAAAAACAAAAAGAAAAGAGAAAAAAAAGTCTGTGACTCTCTAGGTTCCAGTCTTTGGTTTTGACACTAATTGCATAGTTTCGTCAAAAGTTTCACTTTTGGTTTTGACAGTTTATTTGCAGCTCCAATCACACACTGGCCGTGTCAGACTTTCAGGTACACTTTTAGGTGCAGTGGGAAATACCCAAATGAATAGCTAGATGGAAATAATGGAGTACCCCGTTTATGAGGGTAGCAGTAGACATGACAGCTGAATGAGAACGGTGCCTTGGTAAACACAACGTGTAAATGACGTACTCACAACGGTGCCTTGGTAAACACAACGTGTAAATGACGTACTCACAACGGTGCCTTGGTAAACACAACGTGTAAATGTTGTACTCACAACGGTGCCTTGATAAACACAATGTGTAAATGACATACTCACAACGGTGCCTTGGTAAACACAACGTGTAAATGACGTACTCACAGCGGTGCCTTGGTAAACACAATGTGTAAATGACATACTCACAACGATGCCTTGGTAAACACAACGTGTAAATGACGTACTCACAACGATGCCTGGTCATGCCGGGTTTTCTAGCCATGAACCGCTGCCTTGTTTAAGCAATTTCTGGCCACATACCTAGACAGAGGCCTGTCAGACAGATAATATGCTACGAGAAACAGCCTAAAGGTGACAAGTGATGTAATAGTAAGGCAACAGCTTGGCAATTGTGCTTCTGTGGGGGGAAAGCAAGGCTAGGCAATGCCTTAGCCTCTTCAGGAAAATTCTGAGATAGAGAGAGAGAATATCTGGAAGCCCACTCATGTGAACACACAAGGCTTGGCGGTTGGTGGAGCGGTATATAACACCCCTGGAAACATGTCCTGTCTGATCAGCTGACCAGCATCAATAGATAATGAGGAGGGCCTGATATTAAATCTGTCTCTGTGTAAATCCCCAAGAGGTAAAGGGTTAATGTGATGTCTTTCCAAAAATAGGTATTTTGTGTTGTGGTCATAATGCATGAATGCGTTTCTGACTAACTGCTCTTGTGTATTCACCTCCTTTGTTTCTCTGTTTTGAACGTCCCACCTGACAAAAGCGAAGCTGAGCTTTCCCCTCCCTCTGAGATGAGACATGTATTGAACCCTAATCGATGACACCAGTGGTTGTTATTAGGTGTGATTTTATGAGAAAGCATGTGCCACTGAATTAAGACGTGTGAAAAGCAAGAGTTGGGAAATCCACAGCCGTCATGTACAGTGAGAACTTTCATTTCAGAAAAGGGACTGAGAAAGAGAGACAAGGGGGAAGATTGAAGAATGATGGAAGGGCAAAGGTGAGGGGGAGAGTGAAAGACGAGGGGGTAGGGTATTTATAACTCGTAGAACACAGTTATATTAACATAAAATGTAAATACAATTGTTAATTTACGCCTGCAACAAGTTAGTCTCACTGCGCCATAAGACAAAACATATGCACATGCAGTGCTTCAACCTCCTGGATAAACTCACTGACAATGTTGTTTATCTGGCAACTTCCATGCCTCCAGTGTGAGATGTAGCCAGCCCAATAGGACATCTTTAGAATGCGGCACGGGTCAATGTTTGATTGGTCAACATGGGCGGCCAATTAAGTGTTCACTGAAATTCACTGCATGGGCTCAGGAACACTTCCGAAGACCATGGTCTGTGAATACAGTACTTTTGCTGCATCCACAAATGCAAGTTAAAACTCTACCATGCAAAAAATGAACCAGATACAACCCAAGCTCATTTACTCAGGCAAAATGGAAAACTCTGGTCTGACATTTGAACATTTTAAATAATTTTCGGGAATTATGGACTCCACGTCCTTGTTATCAGCGCACAGTTCAAAAGCCAGCATCCATGATGGTAAGGGGGTGCATTAGTGCACATGGCATGGGTGACCTGCACATCTGTAAAGGCCACATTAATGATGAACAATATATACAGGTTTTGTATCTTTTTCAGGGAAGGCCTTGATAAAGGCTTATTTCAGCAAGACAATGCCTGATCCCAGATCAGCACTTTGATCTTTTGAGCCACTAGTTCAAGGCGCCGGTTTGTCCACCACACTAGCAATATTGCACAGTAAGTTCTGTTTGTTGATCCCATTGCTCACAATACATAGTCATTAGTATCCCTGCGGCAGTGAGTTCATCCTCTCCTGTAATGTGTAAAGCTGCTCATATTTGCTGTTGAGAGCATTTGACCCTTGTGATCCCATGACACTGATTTATAGAAAGAGAAACTAATTGGATGAGTGCTTCTGCAAAGTCGTGACAGAGGCTTACTCCTCCTTCCTCATGTCTGGTTTTATATTCCTCCTCCCTCCGCCTCCTCCTTCTGTGTCCTCCGCTCTCTCGTCCTCGTTCTCTCCGTCCCTCCTAGCTTCCTTCCTCTGTCATTCTCTTATTATTCCCTCTTTCTCCCTCACCCTCTGTCCGTGCGTCCTTCCCTCCACCCCATTGTTGTCTTTCTTTCTTTTCCCTCCCTCTGTCTTTCTTTCTTTTCCCTCTGTCTTTCTTTCTTTCCCTCCCTCTGTCTTTCTGTATTTTCTGCTCTATCGTTCCCTTATTGCTATTGTAGCATTTTTACGCAGTACGCTCATGAGCCATGGCTTTAGTCCTGACAAAAACCCACACTTGGGTTATCCGATCACTACGTTTCTAAGAGACGATGCACTTCCAGCTTGGTTGTTGTGTGCGGGGAACTTGAAACTCGACTTGATGTTCCTGAATGGGGGAACTAGAAACTCCACTGTAACGTTGGCTAAATGGCCAAGCACAAGCAGAACAGCATGCAGGAAAAATTATTCCTTGCGCTTCACTCTCAATCAAGAGTATTGATTTTGTAAACGCACAAATGGTCTAAAACAATAGATACATACATGTTTAATTCAAACCCAGCACTTTTACACACGCCGGCTGTCCAACTAACGTTAGCCAGTGGCCAGTGGGAAATGTGAGTGAACCTAAAAGTTGTAACGTACAAAATGCTCAAGGTATAGTTTACCAAACTCAATGTTCCTCATGCTTGAATAATTAGTTAGCAAGATATGTTTGAATTCCTTACCTACCTCACCAACTCATTATTTAGCCAACGAATGTTAGAAGTGGCTGGCTAGCCAAGCTTTTGTTATTAAGCTGTCAATGTTGTCCTATTGCCCATGCGCTGGCACAACTCAATGAAGTAATCTATTCATCATGCCTGCTTAGGGGAGCATAAGCTAGGTTGCTAACTAGCCACGAAAGTTACAGTAATCGTCAAAACGTAAAACTTTTGGAATGGCTGCACTTTCAATTATGTAATACTGTCATTCAAATGTGAAAGGTATAGATTACTGAATTTGCAACTCTTCCTCCTCTCCTCTCTGTTGTGGAATTTCATAGACAGGATGGATTTCTTGGCTTCTGCTGAAATGCAGCAGTTTTTTTTTATTATGAGGTGCCTGGATTAAACCTTACGAAGGGGTTTGTTTCCCTATCAATGTTATCAAACATACTACCCGTGCTGCAAGATCCACAGGGCAGTCAATTTACACATCTGCCCATTTAAGACTTCAATTTCCATCTGCCATCACATGTACCTGCCATTATAAATCGGGTTGACTGTCGGGTTGAATGTCTAGGTTGAATGTCTAGGTTGAATGTCAAGGTTGAATTTCGGGTTGAATATTGGGTTGAATGCCAGGGTTGAATGCTGTGGCATATCGAAATACGAGTATGACAATCAAGTGCTTTTTACCGTTTTGATTAAATTGTTTACTGACCTACAACATCAATCAGGAACCTTGGGGGTTTCTGGTATACGGACAATATAATTGGGCTACAGGCTGCATCCAGGCCCGCCTCTGTCGCATCGTGCTTAGCAACAGCCTAGGTGTGGTATGTTGTTCATATACAACTCAGCCCTTGTGGTTTATTGCCTAATTGTGCTATTTGGAGGACGTGTTATGCTAATGCAGCCATTATTGTCTACCTGCCTCTTACTTCCACTGCCATTCCAACTGGCTCGCCATGAAAGACAAGCTGGGAAAAGGGAAATTGGATCACAATTATATCCTTGCCCCTCCCCTGGGAGTGACTGTCTACCTCAGTGTTTCAACTGAAGCTGATTATACCTGTGAAAGCATTGCTAATTATACGTGTGTTTAGGAGCACCAGTGAAATTGGCAATCTAGAGGACTTTGCCTTTGATTTTGTATTCAAGTACTCTCGTCTGGCCCGATACGGGACTGAACTGACCATTCAAGAAGCTGAACTGGGAGGAGAGTAGAGGTGGAAGAGGATGAGGGGGGAGGATACAAATGAGTTATGAGGAGAGGAGAAATATACAATGAAAGGGGAAGTGATGAGACATGAGGAGAGGAGAAAGATACAATGAAAGAAGAAGTGATAAGACATGAGGAGAGGAGAAAGATACAATGAAGGAAGAGATGATGAGACATGAGGAGAGGAGAAATATAAAATGAAAGGGGAAGTGATGAGACATGAGGAGTGGAGAAAGATACAATGAAGGAAGAGATGATGAGACATGAGGAGAGGAGAAATATGAAATGAAAGGGGAAGTGATGAGACATGAGGAGTGGAGAAAGATACAATGAAAGAAGAAGTGATGAGATATGAGGATTGGATAAATATACAATAAAAGGGTAAATGATGAGATTTTAGGAGATGATAAGGATACAATGAAGGGGATGTGAGGAGAGGAAAGAGATACAATGAAAGGGAATGTGCCCCGCGACTGGAGCAAAATAAATGCGATATGAGAGATGAAGAAAGGCGTCATTGGTGTAGAAACAAGGTAATGCTTGTAATGTAACTTTTATGTTACTTTCCAGTAATAATAGGAAAGCATATCTCAAGGATACCGCGGTGGCCCGAACCCTGAATGCTGACTGGCTGAAAGCGGTGGTATTTAGTGCCATCATGTACCACCGGGTATCAAAATTTACCGTTCTGCTTATGTCAGTCACCCATTGATAATAGCAATAAGGCACTGCTGGTGTTTATGGTCAAATTCCACGCCTAGGCTAATCTCTCAGCTGTGGTATACTGACCATATACCACACCGCCTCAGGCCATAATTCTTAAATATACCGTCAGTGTTAATTACCAGTTAAAGTGGGGCAGCTGATCTACAGGAAATGGATTGTTCCCTATCATCCAGCTAACCAGCTATCTTCCTCAATTAATCAAAAACATATTTGGAGTAATGGCCAAGATAACCATTAACATTCGATGAGGTTATTTATTTATATTCATGCCTGTGTCTTTTTTGTTCCATACGGTGGCATTTTATTAAGGAATTTATTCCTGTGCAAACATAAGCTCTAACATGAGGATATGCAATCCAATAACGAGCCCCATGCTTTGTCAATACTCCCTCATCAAGGGCACTGAAATAATGGGATTAGCAGTGGCAATAAAATATCAACACCATGAATACATAATTGTGCAGAATCCTGCTGGAGAGGCAACATGGATGAAGGTGACTTTACAGTTCTTGCCACGTTGTAGTGAGAGCGGCCGGTTTGGCCTGGGAAAATGCCTCAACGTTGTCAGTGCCAATGTTTTAGAGCTGGTCTTGAGTTTCTCTTTAGTTGTCTTCAAAGTTGTATCGTTAAAGGTATTGCATATGAGGACATGTACGGACGGCAATCTTATTAGAACACATTTTTTTCTTTCCTTTTTTTCCCTCCTTACTCTAAAAACCCTGTAAATGTAGTCACTCAGGGTCTCCTGGCAATCATGTTTCAAAGCTGTCCTGGTCTTTTCTTTACTACCGCTTCTGTAATGTTCCCAAGGCATTAAAGTACCACTTCTCAACTCATTCTATTTCATACACTCTGCGGAGTAGTAGAGAACCTATCCATTTGATCCACATTCTATTTCGTACACTTTACGTAGTGATGTAGAACCAGTCCATTTGATCTACAGTCTATTTCATACACTCTTTGTAGTGATATAGAACCAGTCCATTTGATCTACAGTCTATTTCGTACACTCTTTGTAGTGATATAGAACCAATCCATTTGATCTACAGTCTATTTCATACTCTCTACAGAGTGATAGAGAACCTATCCATTTGATCCACATTCTATTTCATGCTCTCTACGGAGTGATAGAGAACCTATCCATTTGATCTACATCGGGGCGCTGAAACCTACCAGCCCCTGTGTTCCGCCTCCCTGGTGATTTGCCTACAGTAATTTAGTGGGTTCAATAGCGGCTTGTGTCAAACATTTGGTCCCACTCGTATAGCCGTCCATCACCATGACTCACTCGTCAAATGATAGCTGACCTCAATTGTGCCACCGTCCCATTGGACCTTGGGGTCGGGGGGTGTGTCGGGGTGAGGATGACCCTTGGCCAGATGTCCCCCATCTGGCATCTGTCCGGTCCCTGCATGACAGATGGACACTCTCTGTCTAGAGTACTGTCTGATGAGTGTGGACGTCGGACAAATTCATTCAGGTGAAGATGTTTTCGCTTTGCGTCTCCCGAGTGAGTGAAACTGCCGAGATTAGTGTGAGTTATGGCCCAGGTATGAATGTAAAATGGTTTCTGACCCCCCAGGGTAGAGAGTATGGAGAGCATGTCGAAGTGATTTCTGTCCCCTTTTGCGGATGCTTTCGTTCCACAATGTACTGATGATAATCAAACGTGAGAATGGGCACGTCTGATTGCTCAACCACGGCTTTGATTGTATTGAAAGCAGAAGAGTTTCACATTGACTTGATTGCTGGTTAAAACGTTAACTTATTGGAATAGATTTAAAACATATGGTGAATAATCTGCATTGTCTATTTAATCTATCACTTTTGCAATTATAGATAGCAGTCCATCAATAACAGCTAGGACAGTATGAGTCATCTTCATTGTAAATATGATGAATTGCATTGCCAAGCGTGGTATCTCATCTTGCGTAAATTTCAAACAAAAGACGCTATTCCTTTGGCCATGAACATCTTAATCCATTATGATGAATGTTTTTTATGGCTGTTGAGCTAGGAAACACATTTCATGGCATGACAGTGAAGGGGAGATCTGTCTCGTTTTCTTACTAACCTGTAATTGGGTGTTTACTGATGCTTTCTGAAGACGGCCCTACCTCTCAACAACTTTTTCCTTGTGGCAATGAAACCATGCCCTCGTTTTGAGACAAGTGACCCAAACACACTGCAGATTTTCCAGTACCTAGGAACTTTGCTCTATGTGTTGAGTTTAGTCAATACACTGAGTTCCTGTGACTCTTGATCTATACTGAAGATGAGATTGACTCCTTGTCAGATAAACTCCTTAGAGATTGCCTCCGGGTTCAATTGAATCCTGATCAGATTCAATGCTGATTACATTGTATACTGATCAGATTGAGCACGGATTCTATTGACACCTGATCCTACTTTCTCCGGATCAACCTGACTCTGGACCAGATGTTGCTCATGATCAGATGTTGCTCCTGATCAGATGTTGCTCCTGATCAGATGTTGCTTCTGATCAGATGTTGCTCCTGATCAGATGTGACTCCTCAACAAGTTTCTAATTAGAGTCATCAAACACATTCCTGGGGGTCCTTGTATAATTACATTAATATACCGTAAGCTGGATCGGGCTCCTGTCTTTCTGTCAGTCACAATTAAGCTCTTTATAACTCTGCTAATGATGTGGAAGGGATAACTATGGATAATGTATAAGGTGAAGGAGTGGTGGGTGGGAAAAGTATCAGAGATCTGTGCTGACTTGTCAACTCTGGTGGAAACACCAAGGGAGTAGGACAAAGAGGTTTGGAACCAGGCTAGGGTTAAGTAGGGGTGATTATTGAACAGAGAGATTTGGAACCAGGCTAGGGCTAAGTAGATATGATTATTGAACAAAGATATTTGGAACCAGGCTAGGGCTAATTAAATGGGATTATTGAACAAGCTGGTTATAAGCTCCCTCTGCCTCAGGATATGCCCAGACTGAAATGCCAAAAACCAATCTAATGTAGTGTGACGTTGAGAATATAAGTAGCTGCTGTGTGGTTAATTGTGATTAAGTTAATTGTGATTAAGATTCCAGTTGATATGACTGAGTAACTAGGTAAGTGGACAAAACGGTGACCTTAGCTTAAGTCTGTGACGGACAGGCGACGAGAGCCAATGGAAATATCCACGTGCCAGTTGTTATGGACCGTGACCTTGGTGCAAAATAAGTGTGGAATATTAACACCGAAATATGTATACGGGCGTCGGTGAAGAGTCGCTCGACTTGTAAAACACGGGCGAGGTTCTGGCAACCATGTGACACCCTCCGCCGGGCCTTGCTTTCTGTCGCTCCGTCCCCGCCTCCCCAAGTGCCAAATACTGCCATTCGCTAATAGGGTTGAGCTATTCAAAGGGGCTCACACAGCAGAGGGACGCATCTCCTAATTGATTGCTTGATTCTAATTGGATATGGATCGCAGTGTTGATTATCAGTGGAGGGGTCGTGGCTCTTGTGATTGTCGTTATAATCACTGATGATCCTATTAGGGAAGCCGATAATGGTGTGCGGCAGGAACCGGACCCCCCCCCCCCCCCCCCCCCCCCCCCCCCCCCCCCCCCCCC